>PVJO010007366.1:0-82343 GCA_004026905.1 Hystrix cristata | reverse complement strand
ATTTTAATAGAAGTTTAAATGCTGAAAAATTTACATACATATCATAAATGTAGAGCACAATGGATTTTCACAAATTGAACACATGTGTGTAACCAACACCAGGTAAAAAACCAGAATATTATGAATCCTTCAGATCTCTTATGCTTTTCGGATCACCCCACCCAAGGGTAACTTTATCTGAATTTATAAAATAATAATTTTGTTCATATTGCACATACTCACTAAGGTACCTGGCTTCTTTTGCTTAATGCTATTTTTGTGACATGTATCCTGTGATTGTCTATATTTGCACATCATTCATTCTCATCATACTATACTGTGTGACTATGCCACAGTTTATCCATGTATTATTGATAATTTCTGGCTAGCTTACAGTTTGGAACTATTGTAAATAGTAGTGACATGATCATTCTTGTTTATATCTTTGGTGCACATATATATGTACCCTTGGATCAATGTCTAGAGTGGCATTCCTAGTTTAGAGGTTGGGTGTTTACTTTTTTAGACGCTGGTATTTTTCTAAAGTGTTGACTAACTTATACTTGACCAGCACTGCGTAAGAATTCCAGCTGCTTCACATCCTCACAAGATAGCCACATCCCAATCCCTGGAATTTGTGAATGTTTCCTTACATGCCAAAGGGATATTTGTAGATCTACATGCAGACCCACTAGTAATTCTGTTCCGCCAAGAGGTTCTTCTCAGTCTTTTACGGTGGAATCCTGAGTGACACTTCACATTTCATTTTAAGTGTGAAGATTATTGTAAGGAATTGATTGAACCACTCCAGAGAAAAGACATCAGAAACACTTCAGTTCCAGTGGAAATCATGCTGAAGTTTTTAATAGTGCATATAGAAAAAAACCCTTCATAATACTGGAGGTTTATCTTAAAGTCAAATTATATCTGACATGATTAGCAGTAAGTTAAATTCATAAACTGTCAGTTTCTCTTATTTCAGCCATGTTTTTGAATTTCATCAGGTATCTCAAACATGATTTATGACTCTCATGCCAGAAAGTCAGATGTGCCTGTTAAAGTAAACTTAGAACAGGACATCTTTACTTTGTATGGGAGGCTGACAAAATAGTGAAATCCTGTCATGCTTCAGTACTGAGCTGTGTCCAATATAATCAGCTCTTAGAACTTCATCTCCATCAAATTAGTTCACTAAGGTTCTTTGTTTAATTTACTAGGTCATAAATGCAGCTTTGTTTTAGAAGTCGTTTAAACACATGTGAATAAAAAAAGCACTTTTAGAGATTTCCTCATATTTTTGCTTTAATTAAAGTTAACATTCTTCTTTAAGGAGGCTGGTATTTCTGACTTTATATTAGCTCCTTTTACCAATTGGCTTTTTTCTCTGTGCATACATTTTGTTTTCCTCAGAGTGCTTTTTTTGCTAAGACCTTCTGTCCTCTTCTGAAATTCACGGCCATTTCTTCTTTCTCTCAAGGGTATACAGTATATCCTTGATATATCTATATATCTATTTGTATATATCTCAGTGTAGATATATATATAGAAAGAGATGTAGATATTCATATATATATTAGGATACACATTTACATATTCAGGTATACGTGTGGGTGGGTGGATAGATATATTGGTGGGTGGATGGATGGATGGAGGATGTGGTACCCATGCTGGGCCAATCAGTAGTGAAGGGGAGAGAAATTGAGGGCTAACGGGTGTTAAGCACTGCCACTTATTATCGTTCCTAATTCAGATCAGATTTCCTTAGAACTGTGTATGTTGAATATACCATGCCCAATATTCTTAACACATTCTTTAAGCTTCTTTCAAACAGTTTTCCTCTGCTGTTCTTTGAATTACTATTGCTTTCACCCCCAATTCTCTTTTCCTTTCACTCTCTTAATTTTCCCTAGGAGATCTCATTCATTCAGTGACTTTGACTCTGTAGCCTATCTCTAGTGAAAATGACGTAAATGAACTCTATGTTCTGGGTATCACATAGGCACCTAACTCAATACATTCCAAAAGAAATCCATTATCTTGCATCTTTGTGCTGCAAACTATTCTTCTTCCTGTATATATATCTTATGTCAGAACTATGAAATGCATACATTCATTTTCTTTGTATGTAACATTAGATAGTGTATTAGTCAGTATTCTCTAGAGAAACAGATACAATGGTAGATATAAGAATATTTGAAAGCTTACAATTTGGCTTCCTTGGGCTTCTTACAAGTCGGGTGTGGAAGCGTGCAGAGGGTCCGTCTGCAAGCTGGAGATCTGGAGGGCCCAGCCGAAGGTCTGGAGGTCCGAAGGATCCAGGCGAAGGTCTGGAGGCCTGAAGGATCCAGGTGGAGGTAGGAAGGGTCCAGGCGAAGGTCTAAAGGTCCGAAGTATCCAGGTGAAGGTCTGGAGCTCCTCCAAAGGAAGCGAAACCTATCCAAAGAAACCAGCCGGGTTATATCCCTCATTTCCCCTTTATACCATCTAGAGAATGGGCCACCCTAGGGTGGATCTTCTACACCCTAGGGTGTAGAATTGCTAAACCAATTTAGCTAAGCTTCTCTTACAAGTTGACACAATCAATCAACCATCACAGATAGTATATAAAACACACAAGTAGTAATTTATTTACTTTATTTTCCCACTATGACCAAAAATGTTCTTTAACACAAAGCAAATTCCATCAGAAAGGAATTCTGATGGAATTCCATATCGTAAAGTAAAGCAATATGTGGAACTACATAGAGAAAAGCAAGTCTTCGGTTCATTTCTGACCTCCATGCTTACTCATAGACTACTATCCTCCCAACTTCAGCTGCAGTTGCATAGAGACAGACTTCATATATATATATATCACTATGAAATTAAAGTAGCACAAAATAAATGAACAAATGCTTATAGTTGAAATTACACAAAGAAAACTGTTTATAGTTTTCTGATTTGGGTTCTGATTAACTTTGTATGACACTGTTAGAGTGCATCCATATTAGTCACTTTCCCATTGCTGGGACAAAATACGGTACCAGACACCCACAATTCAAAGAAGGAGCAATCCAGTCACTTCCGCAAACCTCACTTCTGAACACATGAAAAACTTTTGGGAAACATTGCAGATCTAAACTCTAAGAATATCCTTTTTTTTGAACCTCAGGTCTCACACATACTAGGCAAATACTATATCACTGGGCTTCATCCTAGTCCCAGAATACGTCCTTTCAAGGAGGAAATAGTTTCAGCTATTGCTGGTAAATAGCAACTTATTTTATGCTTTTTCTTGTTAAAATAAGATGTTTCATATTAAAGGTACTTTTGCATTGTCCTCACTTGCTATCTATAGTTCATGGCCTTGAAGTTATTTTCTGGTATGTACCACTCTATTTCCAAACAATATACTCACCTCTAAAATTGTGCATTATCTTCATCAACTTTAGACATCATCTAGTGGTATTTTTGTTTTAAAAAGTGGATCAGGTGCTCACTTCAGCAGCACATATACTAAAATTGGAACGATACAGAGAAGATTAGCATGGCCCCTGCACAAAGATGACATGCAAATTCATGAAGTGTTCCATATTTTTGGAAGAATAGGTCAAGAAGGAAGACCCAGTAATATGCTGCATACAAGAAACACATTTAATTCAAAAAGAAATTCATAGACTGAAAGTCAAAGGATGGAAAACAACATTTCATGTGACAGGAACCCAGAAAAAAGCAGGAGTAGCCATTCTATTTGCAGACAGAGTGGATTTCAAGCCAAGAATCATTAAGAAAGACAAAGAAGGTCACTACATCCTTGTAAAGGGAACAACCCACGAAGAAGAGATGACAATCATAAATATATATGCACCTAATACTAGCATGCCTAACTACACACAACAAATATTGATGGACATGAAAAACCAAATAAGCACCAATGCGATTGTAATGGGGGACTTCAATACCCCACTGTCACAAATCGACAGATCAACTAGACAAAAAGTCAACAGGGAAATATCAGAACTAAACCTAACTCTTGAACAAATGGACCTAGTAGATGTATACAGAGTATTCCGCCCCACAACATCAGAATACACATTCTTCTCAGCTGCACATGGGACTTTCTCCAAAATAGACCACATACTAGCTCAGTGCACACACTTAAGTAAAATGCAAAGGAATCGAAATTATCCCATGCATACTATCAGACCATAGTGCATTGAAACTGGAAATAAACAGCAAAAGGAGCCACAAAAATTCCATAAACACATGGAAATTAAATAGCATGCTCCTGAACAATCAGTGGGTCAGAGAAGAAATTAAAGAAGAAATTAGACAGTTTCTGCAATTGAGTGATAATGCCAATACAACCTACTGAAATTTGTGGGACACAATGAAAGCAGTTCTACAAGGGAAATTTACAGCATTGAACGCCCATATCAGAAAAACAGAGTGAGCTCAAATAAACAACCTAATGTTGAACCTCAAGCTTCTAGAAAAAGGAGAGCAACTCAAACCCAAAGCCCATACAAGGGAGAATATTATAAAGATCAGAGCAGAAATTAATGCAATTGAAACTAAGAAAACAATACAAAGAATCAATGAATTAAAGAGTTGGTTCTTTGAAATATTAAATAAAATTGACAAACCCTTAGCCAACCTTATAAAAAAAAAGGAAAGACTCGAATTCATACAATTAGGAATGAAAAGGGTGAAATCACAACAGATCCTGCAGAAATCCAAAAGATCACCAAAACCTACTTTGAGAACCTGTACTCTAATAAGATCAAAAATACAGAAGAAATAGACAGATTCCTAGATACATATGAATTCCAAAACTGGATCAAGAAGATACAAAAACTCTAGGGGTTGGGGATTTAGCTCGGTGATTAGAGTGCTTGCCTAGCAAGCACAAGGCCCCGCGTTTGATCCCCAGCATCAAAAAAAAAACAAAACAAAACAAACAAAAAAAACCAAACCAAACCAAACCAAACAAAACCCTCTAAATAACCCAATATCAGCCACTAAAATTGAAGAAGTAATTAAAAACCTACCAACAAAGAAAAGCCCAGGTCCTGATGGATTTACTGTTGAATTCTACAAGAAATTTAGAGACGATTTAATGGCACTAATTCTCAAACTCTTTAACAAAATTGAAACAGAAGCAATACTCCCAATTTCATTCCTGGAAGCAAACATTACCCTGATACCAAAGCCAGAGAAGGATCCAACAAAAAAAGAGAACTACAGGCCAATCTCATTAATGAACATAGATGCAAAAATCCTCAATAAGATACTAGTAAACAGAATGAAACACATTATCAAGAAGATTATACACTATGACCAAGTAGGATTCATTCCAGGGATGCAGGGATGGTTCAACATACGTGAATCAATAAATGTGATACACCATATTAACAGAGCCAAGGACAAAAACCATATGATCACTTCAATAGATGCAGAAAAGGCATTTGACAAGGTCCAACACCCATTCATGATAAAAGCCCTGCAGAAAATTGGAATAAATGGTCTTTATCTCAATCTGATAAAAGCCATCTATGACAAACCAACAACCAACATCACACTAAATGGTCAAAAACTAAAAGCTTTCACTCTAAAATCCAGAACAAGACAAAGATGTCCGCTTTCACCACTCTTATTCAATATAGTTCTGGAAACATTATCCAGAGCAATTAGACAAGAGAAAGACATAAAAGGAATAAGGGTAGGAAAAGAAGAAGTTAAATTATCATTATTTGCAGATGACATGATACTCTATATAGAGGACCCCAAAAATTCCACCAAAAGACTTCTAGATTTAATAACCAAATTCAGCAGCGTAGCTGGATACAAAGTCAACACTCAGAAATCAATAGCATTCCTGTACACAAATAACACACTCACCGAGAGAGAAATTAGGGAAACAACACCTTTCACAATGGGATCCAAAAAAATGAAGTATCTAGGAATCAATCTAATGAAGGAAGTAAAAGATCTATACAATGAAAACTACAGTACTTTGAAAAAGGAGATCGAAGAAGATATCAGAAAATGGAAAGGATATCCCTTGCTCCTGGGTAGGAAGAACCAATATAGTGAAAACGGCCATACTCCCAAAACTGCTATACAGATTTAATGCAATCTCAACTAAATTACCAATAACACACCTCACAGAATTAGAGAAGACAATCCTAAAATTCATTTGGAATGAAAAGAAACCTAGACTAGCAAAAGCAATTCTGGGCAACAAAAGCAAAGCAGGGGCCATCATAATCCCTGACCTAAAACTATATTACAAAGCTACTGTAATAAAACAGCATGGTACTGGCACAAAAACAGACCCCGGGACCAATGGAACAGATTAGAAAATGAAGAAACAGGTTCAAACACTCTCAGTCACACTATCTTTGACAAAGGGGCCAAACAACCTCACTGGAAGAAAGATAGCCTCTTTAATAAATGGTACTGGAAAAATTGGCTCTCCACATGCCGAAGGTTAAAACTAGACTCATATCTTTCCCCATGCACTAAGCTAAAATCAAAGTGGATCAAAGATCTAAATACTAAAGCAGAAACACTAAATCTATTGGAAGATAGAATAGGTAGAACTCTTGAAGACATAGGTGTAGGCAAAGACTTTATGAACAAATCCCCAGTTGCCCAGGAAATATCACAAAGAATCAACAACTGGGACCTGATCTTGTTAAAAAGCTTTTGGACAGCAAAAGAAACTACCAACAGAGTCAACAGACAACCCACAGAGTGGGAGAAAAGTTTTGCCAGCTATTCCTCTGACAAAGGACTAACATCTCAAATATATAAAGAGCTCAAAAAATTCAGATCCCCCAAATTTAACGATCCAATCCAAAAGTGGGCAACTGAAATGAATAGACAGTTCTCAGATGAAGAAGTAGAAACAGCAGATAGACATATGAAAAAATGTTCAACATATGAAAAAATGTTCAACATATGTAAAATACGATAAAATTTTTAAAAAGTGGGTCAGCTCTTTTACACAACCTCTCCTACATATTCTTTTTCAGTCTTATAGTACAATTATATCATATATCATATCCCTGGTCATTCAAGAGATGCAAATTAAAACAACCCTGAGATTCTACCTCATGCCACAAAGAATGGCTATTATCAACAAACCAGCCAATAACAAATGCTGGAGGGGCTGTGGAGAAAAAGGAACCCTTCTCCACTGTTGGTGGGAATGTAGACTGGTACAACCGCTATGGAAATCAGTGTGGAGATTCCTCAGGGAACTAGGACTAGAGATTCCATTCGACTCAGCTATTCCACTTCTTGGTATCTTCCCAAAAGAATTAAAAGCATCATACCATAGTGATATATGCACACCCGTATTTATAGTGGCACAGTTTGTAATAGCTAAATCTTGGAAAAACCCAAATGCCCATCAACAGCAGAATGGATAAAGAAAATGTGTTTTTTTTTATACAATGGAGTACTATTCTGCCATAAAGAATGATAAGCTTGAGATATTCCTAGGTAAATGGATGCATCTTGAGACCATACTCTTAAGTGAAATAAATTGGACACACATGTTTAAATATCACATAGTTTCTCTGGTGTGAGAAACTGAAAGTGTAAATAAAGACTAAAATGTATTATATTGGGAAAGGAAAAAAATGTCCAAATGGGAAAAGGAACAAGGGAAGGGGAATGGAACAGAGGACAAGAGAAAGAAGAAATGGAAGGAAAAAATGGAAACAAATCTCTTGTAAATAGGGAGGGAGGAGGGGGTGAGGGGAGGGAAATGGGAAGAAAAGAAGCAACAAGATATATCATGTACAGGTACAAATCCCCTATGATGAATGTTATCACTATGTACATCTAAAATGTACCATTAAAATAAGATAAAATTTTAAAAAAGTGGGTCAGCTCTTTTATACAACCTCTCTTACATATTCTTTTTCAGTCTTATAGTACAATTATATCATTATTTTTTATTAAATGGAGACTAAGCTTTACATCATTATTACTTTATAAAAATTTTCTGCTAAATTGAGTGATAGTTCATGATTATTGTTTGCTTTATCCTGGAATAAGTGACTGTATTCTTTTTTGCTAAATTTTCTATGTATTTATAGAGAGTTACCCCCTGACTGCTCGAACAGATCTGCCAAGTACATTTCACCACTTTCTGTGTACTCAAGGCTCTGCTGACCTTGGGACCTCTCTCCGGGTGCCCTCTGATTGCTCTGGGGAGTCTCCTGCTGCTACAGCACAAGGGGCTTTCTGAAGTTTACTCTCACTTTCGTGGTATTTCCTATCTCCGTACCTGACATATTTCTTCTTTTGTCATAGCAAGCATCAAAGCTTCTTAAGAAAGTGGAAATGAAAGATAATAGGTAAAATATTTGAAAATATATATTCAGCTTCTATGTTTAAATGACAGTTTGGCAGATAAAAATTTCAAAACGAACATCATTTTCACTAAGAATTTTTAAGGCATTGCTCTATAGTCTCTTGCTCTCCATTTTTTTTTTTTTTTAGTTTTACTATTGAAAAGTACTACAGTGATATATGCACAACCATGTTTATAGCAACACAATTTGTAATAGCTAAGTCTTGGAAACAACCCAAATGCCCAACGACAAATGAATGGCTAAAGAAGATGTGGTTTTTCTATACAATGGAGTACTACTCTGCCATCAAAAGGATAAATTTGAAACATTTATAGGTAAATGTATGTACCTTGAGAACATACTCTTAAGTGAAATAAATCAGACCCACATAAGTACATATCAAATTGTTTCTCTAATATGAGAAACCATAAGTGTAAATAAGGACTAAAAGGTATAATTGATATTATGTAAAAGAAAGATAATATCCAAAAGGGAGGAGAATTAGAAAGGTAGGAGGGGGAAAAAGGAAGGGAAAAAGAAAAGAAAGGAAAAAGGGGAAAAATGTAAAAATGTAAATAAAGCTGTTGTAAATAAGGAGGGGAGGAGGAGTGGGAAATGGAAGAGGGGGAAAACCAAGATATATCATGTACAGGTGCAAATTAACTATGTCAAATGTGATCATTATATATACAATGTACCAACACATGTTCTTGGTAAATAAAAAAATAAAATAAAAAGAAGTTAATGCTATTTGATTTCCCAATCTTCTGTTTAATGAACAGTTTTCTTTTTCTAAAACTGTTTTCAATCTTCTTTTTTTTTATGTCTTAAGATTCTTTTTTATTTTATGAAAAAATAAAACAAAATTTCATAATCAGTAACAGTAATTATTATACTTATATCATTATCTTCAAAGTAGTTACTCAGAGTACAAGACATAAACCTAAAATATTCTTACAAAAAAGAAATATCTGTCTTAGGATTCTAATTTCCTCATGATGTGTTCTGGTTTATTTTATTTACTGTACTATTCATGAGATAACTCCTTTTAATATGGAGATTTTTGTCCTTTGGTTCTGAAAACTGTCTTTTATTATGTCTATGATTATTTTTCTTTCCTTCATCTTCTCTGTTTTTTCTTCTGTGACTCCTAATAGTCCTAGATATTGAGCCTTCTATACTAGTTTTCTAAATTTTTAAAAATTTTTCTTTTATTCCCAGTTTCCCAGATATTGGGCCTTCTATATTAGTTCTCTGAATTTTTAAAAACTTGTCTTTTATTTCCAGTTTCGTAGATATTGAGGCTTCTGTACTAATTCTCTAAATTTTTAAATATTCGTCTTTTATTTCTAGTTTTCTAAGGCATCTTCACAACTTTATATTCCGAATCTTCTGTTGATTTTCTTATTTTGGTTATTCTACACTTAACTGCTTTAAAGTTCTTACTTGGCTCGTTTTCAATAACTTCTTGTTATTGCTTCATGACTCTAAGATACTTTCTCATTTTTTTGAACATGACAGTGATATACTCTTGGAAGTTTTCTTACACTCTTTGCACATCCTCTTTTCCTCTAGCCTCATTTTTTGCTATTTTTGATCCATTTTAGCATTAGAGACATTTTTACCTACCTGGCAATGCCTGGCTCCCTACTTCCATCTAGCAGGAGGCTCTGAGAAGCAGATGAAACTGCTGTGTGTATGAGCGCAGTTTGTTAACTGGCAGATTTTCCTGGAGGATAACAAAGCCACAAGGTGGACTTTTCTTATAGGAAATGATAATAAGAAGTTTTTAGCTGAATTGTTTGGTTTCACAGTAAGGAATTCCATAATTCCCTCCCATTTTGTTTTGGGAGAACAAGGCGAGGCCTGTGTTCTAACTGTGAAGTAATGGGCTTTCTGTCACTCCCTTAGTTTTGATCTTGTACTTTGGCCCCAATTACTGCAGCACCTTTGGACTTCTGAGGCTTTCTGGGGGCTGCGTAGAAAAAAACAGTCTCAATTCCCACTGTAGTTCCCAAGCGGGAGCCCGTGCTCTAGCTTTCTTGCACTTTTCGTGGCCAAGTACCAGCCTTTTATTTGTTAGTTATTTATTTGTATTTTCCAGGTAACTATTGGCATTTCTTATCTGCTACTTTAAAAATATTTTCATTGTAAGTTTGATGAGATTTTTTAGATGGAAAGAAAATAAATTTATATGGTGAATCATATATTTAGTTGTAACTGTCAAGAGCTGTGACAAAGTGAGCATGCTGAAGGGTAAGTGGGTAAGAATCTGCAGTGCAGGGGTGAATGAATGACTTGCCTGCTGTCCAAATGTGGCCCACGGCAGATGAGCTGAGCCTCATTTTCACATTTTTAAACGGTTGTAAAGCAGAATAAAACAACACAACACAATACAATACAACACAAAACAAAGAAAAATATGTGATAGAGACCATATGTGGTCAACAAAGCCTAAAATGATTATCTAGATTTTTATAGAAAGATATTTCTGACTCTTTTTCTAGTGTATTGGTTCTCTACATGGGAGCTTTAAAAGCATACCTATGACTAGGATCATTAAGCAAAAATCTTGGGGTGTGACTCAGGAATGGGATGATTCTACAGTGCAGCCGTATCGTGAAGATTCTCCCCTACCAAAAATCCCAGCATCATCAACAGCACCAGAACACCATCATCAACAATAACCAGGCACCAAGGCTTTGAGAAACATATTTAACTATTTGATAAATTCCTATACTTGTTTTTCATTATTTTGTTTATTTTTAGCCATATCACCTTTGCCTATAAATTGTTTCTACAGGCCTTTTGTGTTAGCTTTTCACTGCAGTGACAAAATAACTGAGAAAAATAATTTAAAGGAGGGAGAGTTTATTTTGGTTCATTGTTTCAGGAGTTTGAGTTGGTGGTCAGAGAGCTTCATTGTTTCTGGGCCTGTGGTGAGGCAGAAACATTACAGTGGAAGCCAGGGCAGAGGAAAGCTGCTCACCTTATGGTGGCCAGGAAGCAGAGAAAGAAGAGAAAAGCCAGAAAGGAAGGGGTTGGGGACCAGATACAGTCTTCAGGGTCACAACCTATGACAAACTCCTTTAGACTAGGTGCCAACTCTGCTTTCCATCATCTCCCAATAATGCCATCAAATTATGATCTCATTAGGGTATTAGTCTGCTGGTGAAGTTGGAGCCTTCGTGGTCCAATCATTTCCCCAAAGCCTATCCTTCATACACAGAGGTTTTCAGGGGTATTTTAGATCTAAATCATAGCACGTGATTAAAGCAGAAGTCTTTTGTGTCTCCCTTCCTTACTCCATAGGAAAACTTCTTTGTATTTTTTAGTCAATTCTTTTCTAGTACATATAAATAATATGATTACATTGCTTCTTCAGGATTTTCCAGTTTTGACGTTTCCATTGATTTCTTATGAAAAGCAAGTGTTTAGCTCTCTTTTACAATCCCACCATAGCACACATGAAAACCTCCCATCTCTACCCCAATGTTTTTAAATAATATTCATTCAAACATATTCATTTTGTTAAATATGTTCATCAGCATATAAATGCAGTTCACAGCTGAGTGATTTTGCATGACAGCTAGTCGTGTTCTTGCATAATGTTATGTTCCTCTTGAAGTTGATAATGAAGCTTGTTTTTTAAATTTTGTTTTTAACTGACACAGAAAAACATAAAATATAAAATTGTAAATATTAATGGATTACCATGTAATAAGTTGATACATTAACACTTTGTTTAACATTTAAATCAGTTTGAACATATCTGCCTCCTCAAACATCAATTCTTTATGCTGAAAATATTAAAAAATCATTTCTGCTAGCTTTTTGAAATGTGTAGCACATCATTGTTAACATTGATTTTGATTCCCTTCCTTAGGTTTCCATGAACATTAAGTTTCTAATTCAAACTATTGACAATTGTCTAGATCTTCTCTCACAATGGATGTAATATATTTCAACAATCTCACGTTTGTAAAATTTTTCCAAGCGCTATACTGAAAGCTTATTATACCTCATGGTGGACTTATTATTGTGGTCAACTGGAGCAGGAACGCCCAGCTGAACCGAGTTGGTGCGGTTCTGGGTATAGAAGATCCACCTGAGGGTTACTGCAAACACAACATAAGGGACAACAGGAGCAGAAGATAGTGCTGGTTATTTCCCAGGAGAAGCTCTGTTGCAGCTGGTTCTCCTGAAGGGAACTCGGCTGTTCTCATCCCAGAAGTTGCTCAGGGCCTTGCTGTTATGGAGGATGGCTGCTGCTCTTGTCAGGGGAGCTCTGGTCTTTGTCTCAGTTGACAGCATCGTATCTTGGTTCCGGTATAGATTTCTTCAGCCTTTTAGTGCAGACGCAGATGTATATGAGACAGTGCCGTGGGCTCCCAGCCCTTGATTGAATCTTTCAGGTCTCCTGCGCATAGGTAGATGTTCTACACTCTTCCTGCATTTAGCTTGTGTGTGTGAATGTTGTAACTTGTAATTGTCCTGTATTAAATCTGCTCTCTTGAAAACCACTGACTCTAGAAAAGTAACAAATACATAACTTGTCTTAGTTACTTTAATTATTGCTGAGATGCAACACCTGACACCCACAATTTAAAAGAAGGTTTGACTCACATTTCAGTCCGCAGTTGGCCATCTCCAAATAAGCACTATGGCAGAGGGGCATGGTGGAGGAAAGCAGCTGACCTCATGGCAGCCAAGAAGCAGAGAACAAAGGAAGGAACTAGGAGGGGAGATGGAGCCTTCCAGGCCACACCCCCAGGGAGCTGCTTCTTTGAACCAGGCCCCACCTCTAACAGCAAATGTGGTTATAAACTAATCAGTGGACTGATCCACTGATAAATGTAGCACCTCCACGATCCATTCACCTCCCCAAAGCCTCCTATCACCTCCTATGATAGTATGAAGATTTAGGGAGACATTTAAGCATAAAACATCTGTTACATAATTGTTAGCTTTGGCTCTGTCTTCAGATGCCCTTTGCCTCTACATTGTGTGGCGTCCTCTGCTTTCTAGAGCCCACATATTCCATTTTCTTGATTTAAAACTTAATTTTGGAACACACACTTCGGTAACGTTTTTGAAAAAAAATCACGTGGGCTATCACACATTTGACCTGCTGTATGTCTGAAAATACCATTATTCCATACATACATTATTGATGGTTTGCTTGCAAATAGAATTCTAGGTGGAAATTTTATTATCCTTCATATTTTGATGGCAGCATTCCATTGTCATCCAACTTCCAGTTCTGCTTCTTCAGCAAACTGAAGATAATCTAATTTCCTATAATTCTGCTGTGGCAGATTATATTTTCCAAAAATGACTATATATTACCTTTTGTTTCATATGCTCTTCAACAATGTTGCTTTTCCATTTCACCACTGAGCTGTGTGCATTATTCCATTGAATCTGGGTAGCTAATGATTTGTTTATAATCCATACAATGTGGTGGAAGTGATGTGAGAGATTTGAGGATAGGCGAGACAAACAGTACTGCTTCTGCCTCCTTTGTGAGGACGCTTGTTTGTGGAACTTGAATGGCAATGTTGGAAGTCTAACTACCCTAGTCATTATGCTTGAAGGAAACCCAGGGAAAATAGGGAGGCCTCACTGGGTTCTGTCAATAGTATTAGCAGAAGTTCCATCTGGTAACTAGTACCAATGTTAAATGTGTGAGTAAATGAGACTTCAGATAATTCTGTTGAATAATTTCTAGCTGCTGAGTTTTCCCAGCTGGAGTTATTGACATTATGGAGAAGAAAAAAGTCATTATTACTATGTGCTGTCCAAATTTCTTCATTTCTGCTGGCACTCCATGTCCTCTCTGTTCCTGCTCCTGGTTCCTGACATTGGTTTTACGCTTGTCCCCAAATCTGAGGCTGATGATTTTCACCTGGTGCTGACACAGCCCTGCTCCTTGGTCTCCATTTGCCCTCACTCCTTGGAATGAACTTACCTGGACCATTCTAGCTAACAACCCAGCATGATTCATCCTGGAACCTGCAGCTTTGAGTCAGGACCCCCTGATCTGCTTATGTGTCTGTCAAATTTGACCCAGGCCTGCCAACCAAACTCAGACTGACCTGGCAAGCAGAGGATAGGAGTGGCTTCTTGGTCTACATTACACACTGGATGAAATCTCTTTTCTTCTCTTAAGCATATGTGTTAATTACCTTTGATGCATAATTGTGTGCTTTCAATGAGCTCAGTGGTTCCTTAATTAGTTCAGCTTTATTCGAGAGTATTATTTAATTTAAGGAGTTAATTCAATGTCAAAAGTAATTTTTAATGTTAAAGTATTTAAGATATGAAATGTCTTACAACAGGAACAATTACATACACACACACACACACACACATACACACACGTATATACAAAATTTAAAAGACTCTGGTGGACAGTAGAAACAAGTCAATTACAGAGTTTACCTACTCTTACTTTTGCCATTCTTCAGGTTTTTCCAAAATTCGGTATTTAGATGAAATTTAAAGGCATATTTGTTGATGAGATATCCATTTCTCATGGAAAAAATTTCATAATCTAAGAAATTCTATTCTCACAATTTAAATAATAATTGAAGATCCTTCTTAAAATTAAAGGGGTTTAAACTATAAAATTTAGAACTTATATACAAACATAGAGAAAACATTCATAATTCTAATCTTAGGTGTGGTTCAAACAAATTGTGATGATCTTGGATATGATAGTTCTGTTTGTCATAATGTCTAAGAGAAAATGGTTGTACGACATTCCTTCTAAGGGTTTTCTTATTTTTATGAGTCATCCATATCCATGAATCCAGATGATGACTCCTTAGAGAGGAGAAAGACTAAATAAAATGTAAAAAGACTTGGTGTAAATAGCGGTTAGATTTGTTAAAAAAAAAAAATCACTAGGAGAGAAAAAAAGATTAAGTGAGGAGAAGGAACAAGAAAAGGGTGAAAGAGGAAAAGGGGAAGGCAATGAGGAGGGAAAAAGAGGGTGAAGCTGTTTCCTATGAGTGAAGTTTCAGTACACTAGCGATGGCAGTAACTTAGTTACTTCCTTGTCGCCGAGACACAACACCCGACACTCACCAGTCAAAGGGTGAAGGATTTATTTTAGCTCACAGTCTGTAGATGTTTCAGCCTGCAGTCAGATTGCTCCAATACGGGGTGGCGCAGCAGAGGGGCATCGCAGAGGAGAAAGAGTTTGTGGCAAGGCAGGCAGGAAGAAGTGAGACTTCCTTCTTCTTTCTCTCTTTACCTCATCCAGGCTGTAAAGCCCTTGGCTGGAGCCACTCACATCCAGAGTGGGTCTTCTTTCTTCAGTAAGTCCATCATCCACAACGAGATCTGTGCTAAACCAACCAGTGGACTAATACAGTATGGAGCAGCCAAGATCCAGTATCACACATCAAGGGTCCTGTAACTCCCAGAAGTTCTTGGGTGGTCTGAGGAAATGAAAGAGTCCTCCAGGAAAATACTGTTAGATCAGCGTGCATGAGGAGATGTGTGGGGTTCAGATGATCACATGCACCCCAGAACTGAGGAAGAAGAGTTTCCCAGGAATGTGTATGAACGCAGCACTCTGGATGTCAAAGAGCACATGAGGGCTCCTGGACTCCCGTGTAGATTGCTATTTTGCTGGAGTGGGATGCGCAGAGGAGAGGGAGCACAGTCCCCACCATCTTGCCTAGCTGTTTCTTGGACAATGTGAAATGGTGACTATAGGCCGGGGAAGAACATATCTGAATATATGATGGGTTTTACTTGGAAGCTCAAAGAATCTTACTGAGTTGGGAACAAGTATCAGATTGAGGGTAGCAAATGTTGCATGAAATTTCGGGCTCAATATCATGAAATGTTGGGGCTCAGGACATTCTATCCCAAAATATTACTATAGGACCCCAAAATATGTCTCTGTAAAACAGACTTATAGAAGCCTTTTGACAGACTGATATTTTGGCAGGTTGATTGATTCTTTTGGCAGGCTGATTATTTTGAGCTGCTTATTTTGAGACATATCAGACATTTATCTCACTACAAGATATCAGTACTGGTATTTGTGGAAGTGAACTCTCTAAAGATAACTTTTATTACTTGAGAGGCTTTTATCTGCATAAAAGGCAACATTTATTCATCATGCTTTTCCTTCTTTACCTTTCCCAAGCTTGTCTCTCCCCTTTTCTTCTCTTTCCATCCTCAGAATCCTCAAGCCCCTATTCCTTTCTGCGACTCAGGATATGCTATAACCTTTAACAATCTGGGTCTGCTTTGAGTCATTTATGAGGGACTTCCATGCATGGACATAATTAAAATAGTTTTTCTCTTGTTCATTGGAACCCCCAGCCAAAAGCACCTGAGGGGGGTAGAAAGAAGCTATTTTTTTCTCCCCTAGACATGTCTTAAGATAGAGCCAATAAAATGTAAGTTATTATATTGATTTGGTCTTATTTGCAGACACAAGCTGATAAGGCCTGGGAAGATTCACGTTATAGATCTATAACAAATTATGTACCTTCATGCCCCTCACTGCACCCCCAACACAATCTCTTAAGCAAAAGGAATGAAGTATGCAGGGTACTTCTTCAAACTATCATGATCTTTTGGAGTTTTAGTCTTTCTGGTATGTCGTCTGTTTAAACTGAAGATGTATTAGCAAATTTATCAGAGAGAAAACAATGACCCATATTGGCTTCTTGACCAAACACAAATTAAAATTATTGTCTCTAAATCTTGGTTTACTTGTTGGAAAGTATTGTTTATGATTAACAGAACTATTTACTGTGTCTGTTCCAAGGAAGAAAATGATGAAATCCTTATTTTCTTTATAAATTGAGCCAACATATTTCAGATTGAGATATCTTTTTTATAAAGTCTGCCTAGCATTTGGATGGAGTCTGTTGGGTGTTTGGTTCCTGTCCAACATGGTAGTGTTGTTTTTCTGAAAACTGGCCCATTAATGACAGTCAGGAGAAAGAACAATAAATGGCTTCTCAAGGAGTCTTGAAATTATCTTATGACCTCCTAAGGGTTTGTGATGAATTTTGACTCAAAACGAAGCAAGTTAAAGACTTTCTTGGTAAAGTACATCAAGAGAAATCTAACTCAGGTGCACAGATTAATGTTCTTTAATGGAAACTAGTCTTTCAAAGGCAAAAACATGCTCTTTCTCCTTTTTACCTCTTATGAAGAGACTCAGAATCCCTAGAAAAATGAAGTACTCTGCCCCTTCCATCAGGCTCATCTGTACAAAAAGACACACGCAAATACACACACACACACACGCACATACCCACGCGCGCATGTGCACACACACACACACACACACACACATGCATGCACACAGTATTTCATTAGTCTTAATCCAAGTAGCAAAATAATGGTGAGCTATTTGTAAACACAAGGGTCCATTAGTAGGAGAATAGTTTTATTCATTACATAATGTATATCTATGTAATGAAATACATTGAAGATTTAAAAAGAATGGACAAGATGTGTACACACCGATATGGAATGTGTTCCGAGATATCATGCTTAATGGAACAACAAGAAGTAAAATAATAAGTATATTGGCTAGTGTTTGCAGTTTTAAGGAAGGATATAGGGAGGTAATAATATCTATCATGGCCTTGGGAAGGAGAACCAGGGTACAGGAAAGTTAGGGGAGCAGGGATAAATTTATTACTATACAATCCTTTGCGCTGTTTAAATATTTGAGCATGTGGTGATATTTCTTTTTTAAATTAAACAAATAAATCTTTGAGAATGTAAACCATATGTGCAGCTTTTGACCTACTTCTGGGCCAAATCTGTGCTTAAAGGTCTGTAATGTCTTTATACTATTGTATAAAAGAGATACTGAGCATTCAAGGAATCTTAGCGACCAGAGTACAAGTGGCTTGCCCAGGATGGCACAACTTATTAGCACCAAAGCCCAGACTGGAGCCCCAGACTTAATTCCAGCAAGGTCCTCTTCTCACTCCGTGGCCCCCCAGTGGAGAGAATAAATGGCCTTGGTAGTTTCTAAGGCTTGCACCTCTGCATCTCATGGCCCGGGGTGTCCTGCCTAGCTTTAGGTAGCCACTACCGAGAATAACAAGACCATAAAATGTCCTAAGTTGGGCCTCTTCAATTTGAGGTCTGTGGGTGGGCTCTGGAGAGGGAGTTCAGCTTTGCATGAGCTTCGCTGCCAAGTACGATGCTAACTTTTGTTCCTGGAAGAAACCTCTGAAGTCATCCAGCCTCATCCTGCTGTGAGAGACACATGTGTCCTCAGCAGCCCCCTTTTCTTCCTTCTGCTGGGATATATCCAAGAATGGAGGAGTCATTATCAACAGTAAATTTCACAGGAGGATTTTAGTATAAAGTATTGCTGTAATTTTGTTCCCTTCAGCTGGAATTTTACAGGGTTTGTTTTCCTTTAATTTCAGCATGCTTTGTATGATATTTTAAAGATAAAAGTTTTAAGCATGTTTTATTTAAAGTTTTGGTTAAACAAAAGGCATTATTCGACAAATATTTATGTAGTGGTTACATGTGCTGGGCACTGTTCTAAATGCTTTATCATAAGACATTGGATCTTCGGAAATACTCTATGAGGTAAGTTATCTCCATTTCACAGGTAAGTAAACTGAGGTAGAAGCAGATGGAGGAGACTGCCAAATGATGACAGCAGAGGCCATTTAATGAATAAGAGACAAAACTAAAATCAGACCTCACGCAGTCTGGATCCAGTATTTATGCAGGTTTGATGTCTTCCTTGTTATGGGTATGAAAAAAAATACTGTATTTCATTTTATACAACATTATCCTTAATGGGTATTTCCACAAACCTAGCATTGACTCTAGGATTAAAACTTATATTTCTCTATTTTTTCTTTAATTCTAATAAATATTGGTTATAAATTTTTTTTTGGTTATAAATTTTTGAAAAATTATATGCATATTTATTTTGACCAAGCTTATATGACTTGCTTGCACACTTCCCTTTGCATCAGAACACATACACATTTCTTACATGTTACTTTTTTTAAAAATTGTAAATATAACAAATTTGATTTACATAAGTGTTTTGGCTAATGTAATGTTTAAGAAATTTACTTTTTTGTTTCATTTTTTTAACTTTGGTTGACAGTTTTTTTCAGGTTTTGTTTTTTCTTTTTGATTACGTGTTTGCAGTCCAAAATGTTCGCATTCCTTGTGGGGAGTCAGTACATGCACGTAACACATCTCCATTCTTTCTTCATTATCTTTGTCTTCTCTCCCTGCTCCATTTCTTAGTTCTCTTTCCTTTTTCAAAAGATCCATCTCCCTATTTGCTATTATGTTTTATTTTGCTCTTTCTTTATATTTTGAGTTTCTCCTAGAAGAGAAATCATATGATAGTTACACTTGTGTGTCTGATTTATTTCATCAAAACTTATGGTCTCAGACTGCATCCACTTTCCCATAAATGACTCAAGTTCATCGGTTTAATGGCTAAACTAAAATCAACTGGATCAAAGATCTAAATGATAAAACAGGAACACTTCATTTCCTGGAACATAAAATAGGTAATACTCTTGAAAACATCAGCATAGGCAAGGACTTTCTGGACAATATTTACAATGTTTGAAACTGTTCAATAAACTCTAGAATTTTGGCTTCTCTTTGAAAAGTCATATGCTATAGCAAGACCTGGCTTGCATTTAGGCATGAAAATTTTAAGTTGGATTTGAGAAGTGGCTGACATTTCAGATGAAGCTTTTATTTTCCAGTTGGCCATAGTTTTCACCATTTTACTTTGGTTTTTAAATTACCTTTTTTTATGTGTTGCTGGGGGTTGAATCCAGTGGTATTCTACCACTGAGCTACACTTTCAGTCCTTCAATTGCCTTGTTGATACTGCCATGCATTTGGGTTATAACAGTTGAAAGAGATTATATGCATCCCTTAGAAGAAGAGAAACAGATTACTGTTGACTGAGCTTTAAAGTGAGGGCGTGTAGTGAACTGTGAGTCACTAATGAGTCAATGACAGGAGGTACTCTAAAATAAATATACTGCACACTGAAAGTTTAGTATGTAAGTGGTTCTAAATTAATAGCCTATAACTTGAAAAAAAAAGTCATAGTAAAGGCTGAATACCCACTGAATACATACTACGTGCCAGAGTTCTTATAGATAAACAGAATCAGGAATCTGTAGCATTTAAATAACCAGTTACTCTGCTCTTTGTAAAGAAAATGAGTTAAAAGGAAATAAGTTATTTTGCATTTCTAATGGTGCTCAATGTCCAGTCTGGAGGTAGAGAGAAACTGTCAAATTATTTAGCCTGCTCTGTGAAGAGAATTTCTCCTGGGAGGAAGGGTCTTTATCTTGCCATTCTTCTTCTTTTTTTTTTTTTGAGACAGGGTCTTATTCTGTTGGCAATCCTCCTGTCTCAGCCTCCTGAGTGTTGGGATTACAGGAGTGTGCCACCATGCCTGGCTTTTATGTCTCCATTCTTATTTTAAATAACTCTTTAATAATATATACATAAGGGGCTGGAGATTTAGCTCAGTCGTTAGAGTGCTTGCCTAGCAAGCGCAAGGCCCTGAGTTCGATCCCTGGCACCAAAAAATAATAATAATGATGATAATAATAATAATAATAATAATAATAATAATATGCACATAAGGGAACTAAAGGAATCTCTCCATTCTTATCTGAAATTTTTATTTTTTTAGTGCTTTCTTTTACATTTCTAAGCTTGAGTAGCTATATAACTTAGATCAGCTCTTAACTCAGTGTGTGCTATTTTTATCCAGTTAATTTTATCCACATTCTATTATACTCTACTATACTGGCAACTCACCTTGATGAAATGTGTCAAATAAGACATATAGGCCATTATATCATATAGAGTATAGGTAGAGTTTATTGCAAAATGATGTATTTTCAGACAGGGAGAGAGAGACAGAGACAGAGAGAGAAAGAACACGATAGACTATACGCCTTCAAGCATGAAGGTGGGAAGCAAGCACCAAGAGGGCTGTTGCACTGAATTAGATCTTAGGTTAGTTACATTTATATGACAAACTGGGTCTTTTAAGGAATATCCTTTTCTTCCTCCCAGGTCATTGTTCTTTTACAAGGAAAATGGACTATATTGGCAATCAGAAGATAAAGGACATCACACACAACAGACATCTTGGTCAGAAACCATCCGAGCCAGAAGACTTAAAATAATACTCATAAGCTGCTGAAATGGGAAAAAAGTCACCTTGAGAAATTAGTGTTCAGTAAAGATACAGAAATAAAGAAAAAAAAATGAACTTTTTATACAAATAAAAACAAAGAAAATTCATTATCAGGAAATATTTATTACAAGAAGTGTTAAAGGTTCTTCAAGCAGAGAGAATATCAGACAGAAACTTGGATGTATACAAGTTTTGGGAATAGTAAAAATGAAGGTAAATACAAAATATATTTTTTATTTTTATGACTTGAAGACAACTGACTAAAGATAAATGAGTTGAAATGCATTTGGGGTACATAGTGTATAAATGTTTGTTGAGGTCATTTTAATATTTGATTATTGAGAAAGTTTGTCACAGCTTTTTTTGTGACTCAACATCATTATTTAGCATATTAACCCGTTCAGCCATCCATTAACCATCAACAGACTATTCAACAACAATGATAACTTCAGAGGTTTTAATATTTAAAAAAAGTCTGTCTAAAAGGGAACTTACTGTATGAAACTTAAGGAATTTCATTGTGATTCAATTTCTAAGGATGATTTACTGCTTCTGTAATTCTAACATCAGTTCTGCCATAGAGAAAAATGAGCTAAATTTTTCAATGTGATTCCTAGCAGAATTCTCTTGTTTATAATCAGACACTTTTAAAAAATAGTGCCCTTGAATTTATGGTGTCCATGTTCCACTTTCTTCTCATGACAACCAAATGCCAGTGTTTTTTAATAAAATCAGGTATTTTTTGAGAAGGGATGGAGGGAGGGAGGGAGAGGGAGAGTGAGAGCGAGAGAGAGATAAAGAATACAGAGGAAAGGTTTTTAAAGTAGAAAAAACTTTTATGGTATAGTTTTTCTACTTTGGGGGAAGCAGTAGTTTTGTAGAAATAACAAGTAGTTTTCTTACATAGGTTTATGTATCTTTTTGTGTAAATAAATGGACTACTACCCTTCTAGGTTAAAACAAACATTTAACACAGTTTTCATATGTTTCTGTGTTACACTGTGGGTGAAAGTCGTCCACCATAAAAATTCTGTGGTGCTTAACAAATATAAATTTGACACGACCAGAAGTGATGTAATGTGGTTCAGGAAACCCCATTCTACTTCAACCACAACTGCTTCAGGAAAACTCTGCAGTTCTCACGTTTTCCATTTATCTCTCCCAGCCTTCGCAGGCTTACAATCTGTGATGATCTTCACCAAAATAAAAGACATAAGATATTTTTAGGAACTGTATTTTTTCTTTATATCATCACTATCTAAAATATCTGAAAGACTGTTATTTTGCTTTACTTTTTGATATCCAGGACAAAATGAGTAATCACTAAAAGACTTCTGGGGTTCTCCTTAGTGGAATGACTTAGCTCACCTGGTAATGCAGCTGAAATTTACTTCTCACTACGAGAAGAAATTCTTCTCCGTACTTTTTGAAAACCAGATCTGCTAACGTGAGAAATAATGACAAAGAGTTAAAAGATCATCTAAAGTCACTTATCAGCAAATTACAGCTTCCCTCAATTCTTTATATTTCAGTTTCAAGTGGTGACTGCATTTGTAGACTACAACCATTATATTTGATGAACACAAAATACAGTTCCTAAAATGTATTTCTAAAATGTGAATGGAACAAATGGTAATTTACATATTGTCTTTTAAAATTTCATCTGCTCTATGTAGCAAACATTGTTTTCAGCTTCTAAAAAGCCCCTAGCGCACCTTACAGGTATTATAACTTTTTGCTTTTAAATAAATATTTTATTAATAATGTGAGAGAGTGGGAGGCAGAGAGAACATAAATTTTAAGTTTTAACCTATGATCCCAACACAGATCAAGAACAGAGCACTAGTCCACTAACCCAGAAGTTCCACTTGTCCTCCTCCTATTCATTAATATCTAGATATCATACGTGTGCATATTTTGTGGTTCTAGGCAATGAACCCAGGGACTTGCACACGCTAGGGAAGTGTTCTACTCTTGTGCTACATCTCTAGCCTCCTGTTGATATTTTTTGCCAAGTTAAATGACAAAGAGTTAAAAGAGTTAGTGTTTATTTCTATATCACAATTTATTTTCAGAATTTTGACCTTTACATAAAAGGAAATACATAGTATGTTTTTGTGGCTGGCTTCTCTAGTTCACTATATTTGTGAAATTGATTCATAATGTTTATGTTGCAGTAGTTAATTTTCATTTCCGCACAGTATGATATTGTACGGTAATTTATTCATGCATTCAACTACTGATATTCTCTACCTGTCATCCATTCATCTCTCTCTTTCTATGCTTCCGTCATCTCACTGTGGATAGAATTTGAAGTGCAATGTTGAGTAGATGAGAAGAATGAGTAACCTTTTCTCATCCATTCCCAAGTTCAGGGAGAATTCTTTCAACATTTCACATTTAAGCATGATTTTTGCTTTTAACAGTTTAAGGAAATTCTCTTTCTTAGTCAACTTTTTTTTGTTAATATTCTTATTGCAGAAAATACCTTGCATTTATAATTCGTTTAGAGTTTTATTTCTTTACCCCTGTTGTGTTATATTTTATACAATTTTTTTCTGCACCTATCAAGATGGATAGTAATGTTCTTTAATTTATCCCTTTTATATGTTGTTGGTCTTTTCAAGCAATCAGTGATATATTTTTATATCAGCTTTTATTGCATATTTTTAGTTGATTTATTTGTCTCTTTCTTTATTAATTACCCTTATTATTTCTCTTATTTTATTTTTCCTTCTAATACTTCCTTAGACTTAGTTAGGCATGTTTTTCTAACTTTTTGAGATGCATAGCAAAACAATTGACTTTCCAGGCTTTTCTTTTTCATAATATATGAATTTAAATTTTGTTTCCCTCTAAGCACAATAGGATCTAAGTCATAAGTCTCAAATGTTACATTTCATTATAATTTAGTTCGAAGCATGTTAATACACATTTCTGTCATTTAGACTTGTTATTTTTAAGTGTTTGCTTAATTTCCAGACTTTTGAGGACTTTGTATTAATCTTTTAGTTATTTTTTATGATTTTATTGTGATCAAATAATGTATTTGAATTTTCAGAACCTTTTTAGATTTGTTAAGTCTGAGCAACATATGGTCTGTTTTCATAAATGTTCCATGCACACTTGTCACTATTGTATATTCTGTCATTCTATGCTGCATTTTAACAAAACAGATGTTTTTGTTTTTCAAGTTGTGTTGCTTAGATTATCAGTAGTGTTACAAATATTTTAGATGCTTGTTTATCAGTTGTTGAAATGTGTTAAATGCTTTTACTTTGTGGATTTGTATATTTCTTTTTAAAAATCGGCCAAGTTTCATGTTACATATTGCAAATATGTAACTAAGTCCATACACATTTAACTATATCTTCCAGGTGGATGAACCCTTTTATTGTTATGAGGGATTTCCTTTCATTTCTAGGAATGTTTCTTGCATTAAAGCAGATTTTATCTGATGCTATTAACCTTTTATGAAATGTTTTTATAGTACACACGTACATGTTCTTTTGTGTAGAGTGTTTTTCATATGCAACATTATCAAGTTTTTTGAAATTTTTATTGTCAAGATTGACAATTTTTATCTTTTAATTGGAGTAGATTTACATTTTAATGTAGTTGTTCATATATTAGTATTTATGTCCACAATAGTACTAATATTTGTGTTTTGTCTCATTTGTTTTATGCTGCTTGTTTTCTCCCTTTTGCTTTTCCTTGGACCAGCCAAGCCTCTTAGATCATGCTCTCTAGAAACGGAGCCTGTGACAGGAATATGGATACATAGATTAAGAAGGAACATTTTTAGAAGAAAGGGATGAAGGAATGAAACAAGACTGGGCAAAGAGCTAAGTTAAGGTGCAGTCTCAGGTGGAGGCCAGTCTCAGCTTGTCCCTCCCATGGAATCCTAGATCGTAAATTGTACACAGAATTGACCCAACCTCTTGGCAAGGGTGTCCATCTCTTTTGCCCAGTGTTAGTCATTTGTTGCCTTTGATTGACTGCGGGGTTGGGAGCATAACTTCCTGGTGAAGCAGGTTCCCCTCTGGCTAAGGGCGATTCTCCAGAACAGAAATGCTGAGCTATTAGCAGCTGACACTTAGAGCAGCCCAAGTGCAAATACACAAGCCAGCCAAACAGCCTCCGGGCGAGGGACTGTCTGTATTCAATGTATCTAAATTTTTTAAAATGTCATTATTTGTTTACAAACTTGGTGATTACATATTCTTTTCTTTTAGTACTTTTAGTGATATAAAGACTGTAAGCTACTTCTTTACCCTATTACAGTCTAACACTGTGTTGTCCAGTATAGTCACCTGTGGCTACTGGTGCTTGAAATAGTCTGAATTGAGATTTGCTGTCAGTACAGGACACTTAATTTGAAGTAGTAAATTTGAAGATTTAGTATAAAGACCTGCAAACTATTCCATTAACCATTTTCATATTAATTACATGTTGAAGTTATGATACAGGTTAAATAAAATATATAGACTTCACCTATTTCATTTTACTTTTTCTGCTGTAACTGTTAGGAATTTGAAATTACTGGTGTGATTTGCACTATATCTTAATGGGACAGCAGATACTCAACCTGTATTTTAAACTCATTCTTATTATTACCATTTTTATATGGGTAGTTAGCAGTTTTACTTTCCTTTCCATTGGTCTCCCTTCCTTTCTGCATTTTCTTGTCCTCTGGGGTTATTTTGCTTTTGCCTGAGAGACTGTTTTGTGTTTATATAACAGGATGGCCCAGGCTAGGTAGATTATCAACAAGTTTATTTAGCCTCATCTAGAAGCAGGGAGGTCTGAGATTGAGGGATGCGTCCAGTGAGGGCCTTTTTCTGTGTTGTAACTTGGTAGAAGGGACAAGCGAGCCTGCACAACACGGAGAAAAACCAGGCTGGACTCATTCTTTTTATCAGGAACCAACTCCCTCAATAACCAACGCATTCCCCATGACTGAAGCAAGTCTTGTGTGTTCTGGTTCTACCTTTGAACACCATAAAACTGGTAAATGCATTTCAATACTAATTTTGGAAAAGATGTTCAAGTCATAGCAACTATCTTTAGTATCTATTTTAGGTCTTTTCTTTTGAAAAAGTCAGGGTTTTTAAAATCTAGAAATAACTTATTGGTTTTCCTGTTTTTTATTTGTTTTTCTCTCCTACATGACAGAGGTGAAAATAGTAATTAAGTTCTATACCTTGATAAAGTCACAAATCTTTATACGTTTTAGATGTTTAAAATGATAATGCTAATTTAAATACCATTGCCAGGACAAGGAGTCATTAAATAAAGGAATCAGTCAGAATCATGAGCATTTTAGAGATTAAAGATTATCTTTATGGTACATAACCATGTCTGAAGTCTAGCTATATTATGAAATTCTTTCTCTAAACTTAACTTTCACATAAACAACATGGACATGATACAAAATAATAGCTGCTTTTTTATAGCTTACATGAAAGAGGAGTTTGCTTTTCTCTTTTAAAACCTTGCTGGTATTTCTTTAGAAAGGCCTGTTTCTTCAGGGATACAGTTTGAATACTAAGTGGTATCATTTTGTTAATGAATGCCTAGATATATCAGTTAATGTCTGAGAAAATGAAATTTGACGGTAAGAAAAGGAAAAAACAGTATAGTATTATATCCAGCTAATAAGAAACAAGTAATTAGATCAAGAATATGCCCCAGTTGGGGGTATTATCTTGAGGATACACCTGTTGTTAATCTGGGTATTTTTTTTCAAGGTGTTTATCTCCTCCTGAAGTGGTCACGTTTGCATATGGCAAGTTTAACTGCTCCTGATGGAGCTAAGGTGACACTGAGAATTTCATTATGGAGCTATACAAAATATCTGGATCCTTTGATAGCACCACAGAAGTTCTTAATCAATTGCAAGCGTTTACTCAATGTTAGGTGAGATGTGAGTCCATTAAAGATTGCTTAAGGAGATTCTGTCAGTAGCCCACACAGCCAATGCAGTGAAAGTGTATGGAAAAGGAAATAGACTAAAAAAGGAACCCAGTAAGACTGATGGGAAAGGGAATGCCATTACTTGAATAAATCAGGCCCTATTCTGAGTTGTGTATGCTCAGTGTACACTGAGGCATTTGGTAATTTAAAGATAGGAGTAGACGACTGAACTAAAGTGAACTCAGTTTATTGGGAAGGGTAAAAGAGTCAACCTACATACATGTCCAAATTAATGCCCTGTTTTATAATATTTTAGTAAGAAAAACAGTGGAAGGAATTTGTTCTAACAGGGTGCTGGAACAGAAAAAAATCACGGGAATTCATTCATTCATTCATTTAACATCATGTAGCCTCCCAGACATCGAACTTGTAGGAAGACGAAGCACAATTCCTGTACTCCCAGAGCTCCAGAGCCATGTTCAAGATCCGAATCAGAGTTTTAGCTCAGAATTTTCTCCTAAGACACAAACACAGCACTGAATTCGCCTCTGAAAGTCATGCTGTTTGGTGGTTTTCTTGGGTTAACATCATCCTGTGCTATCAATTAGTATGTAAATTTGCATGAGAATATTTTAGTCTGTTGATAATGTGTAATTTTTGGTCTGAATTGAAGTAAGATGATGTTTTGATTTTAAAATAAGGAGCTCACTTTTCCACTTGCAGTATTTAAATGGATAATTTGTTTTCTAGGCATTAAATCAGAAATCAGATTTTTCCTGTTTTATTGCTTGTATAAGATTACAAATCTGTTTTCGAACTGAAATTTTGTAAATTTTTTTTTTTTGTTAACATTTGCCAAAACTCCTACAGTGGCATTTTGGCTAAATTTTTTTTTTCACTCTTTAAAGATATAAGGTAAAAAGTTCCAGAAAACACTAAATGAATTATAGTGTGGTAATGAAATAGGTAACTAGTTAATGTAAGGTGGCTTTTGTGGGTTCTAAAATTTTAAGATTTGGGGTTTCATATCATAATGTATCAAGTGCTGTCGGCATTTCGTTTCATTCATTGTCAGAGACAGGTAAGTGAAAGGGAACTCTGTGTACATAAGGTATGTTCTAGGATTTTTGGATTCTCTTCTCACTATACTTCTCATCATGATGGTGTTTTCTGAATCTCCATAAATGTCACTGGGGAATATTAACAAGAGTGCTCCCTCCTGTGTACCTCAGTCCCAGATGTTTGCTGACACAATTGACACTTTCTCTGCATTTTTTCTGCCTTTAGCAAAATTTCTCTGACATCTTGGGAGCCACATGCCGTTCAGAGGATCTTATGAATATCATGAAATACACTACACACTTATGTTCTGGTATAATTTTAGGGGCATCTAGTTATGAGCTATTATTATAAGGTTGTAGCCCAGTAACTGATATGGTATATACAATTTATGTTAAGACATTGTAAGTTAAGTAAATCACGTGTGCATTCAGTTAGTATTTACTGAGGACCTAGACACATTGCTCTAAGCAAAGAAAGTCATAATGAAAAAGAGAAAGTCCCTGCTCTCATGGTGGTCGTATCCTTGTGAGTAATACAAGTCTACTGCAGCAGATGGAACGAAGAAACATGTAGTGTAACATTATGGAGGTGCAAAGTAGAAGTAACAAAGTACTATAAAGTAATTGTTAAGTCATGTGCTTGCTATGAATAAAAGCACATCAAACTAAAACAAGTACAAAAATATGCATTTTCTTCATGAGTTTTAAACTATAATTTCAGTTTTCATTATAAATTCTTTATATCAATATCTTGAGAATTTATCATGCAGGAATTACAACAAAATTTGTCATTAATCTTTTTATATAGTTAGTTAAACTAAAAGAAATGATGTGTAAAATCAACACATATACTTTGGAAATTCAGAAATAAAAATAATTTCTGCTAGATTTTGTTCGGTAAAAATTTACAGAAACTATAGCAAACTTTTGCTCTTAAATTCTGTTACTTTGTTACGCTTTTGGATTCTGCAGAATTATAGATCTTTAAAGGCTGAAAAAGACTTGGTTTCCACAAATGGAGCCAGATGAATACTGGTGGTAGAAACATTGTCTTCCCACAGCCGTTCTGTGAAAGGCAATGAGGCTCAATTTTATTGAAAGCAGATGTGCTGTTTCTGACTTTTGTCTGACGATGTACTTGACAGTGACCTTACACACGCATATCCTGATGTACAACGTTAATGTATTTAACCCAGCTAACCACAGCACCTTGTGTGGCCATGGAGACCACGTTTCTTCTGGAAGTGGCAGAGACACCAGTGAAATCCATGGTAAATCCTTCCATAGTAAAAATGTTCACTGTTTTTTTTCTTAGCCACGGAATAAAAACTTGTAATTTCACTTGTCTGCAACTTCAGGAAGTGGAGTGTACTCTTATTATTGCATAGTCTTGGAAATATTATAAATTTGTTCAACTTTTCATGTAATGCCAGTTGAAAAAAGGATTTTTGATGGAAAAAATCACTGTGTAAGCCATTGCCGAACGTAAGGCAAACACACTCTAAGTGGCTCTGGGGTGATTTGAACTTCTTATTAAAGTAAACGGGAAGGAGACATGAAAAGAATTAAGATGTGTTATGTACCTGTACCGACTCCCTAAGATGAATTAGATACTGCAAATATGTACTAACAAAAATAAAAATTAAAAAAGTAAATGGCTTATACTTGATCCTAATAATTCCTTTATCAATGAACCTGAAGATAGGGCTTTCCTTTTCACGGTAAGGAGTGAAAACTTATGATGCATTTTTAAAGACTTACAATGCATTTTAAAAAAATGTTCTCAGTACAAACAACTTTTGCCCTTTGAAAACAAGTGTATTCTTTTTTAAAATAAATGACTGAAAATATTAGAAGCTAATTTGGATAAAGAGGGTAGGTAGATTTTTTAAAAAAGAAAAAAGAAGAGATTGTAAAATAAATTAGCTGGCTTTCTAGTGCAGTTTTCGCCATGGTTACCAGAGGACAACCCCTGAAATATTTTAAATAATGAAAGCATTGTTGGAATTGTCCCTGAGGGAAACTGGTGAAAGACGACATTCAGTGGAGTGCAAGTATTTTATATGTTTCACAGTTAATATCCTGAGAGTGCTAATATGGAGTAAACTAAATTTATCAAGTTCCACAGAGGGGAAATCATGTAAGAATGGAGGCAGTATACCTGTCCACAATGTTAGGAAAACATCATGGCAGAGTTGGTTTGGATTTTGCTCCCAAAGACTAGGAGAGATTTAGATGTATAGAAAGAGAAGAGAGACTTAGAAATAGAAGTAGTAAATGAGCAGAAATGGAAACAGGGAAATGCATGAGAAGTTTATGTGGGACACAGAGAATAGATCAGTTTGGCTAAAGTAAATTTTTCACATAGAAAGAACTAGCCAATAAAGGATTACTGAGTATATTGGGGTTAAAGTTGGATTTGAGTGCCAGGCTATTTAGTTCTGATTTATATTATGGTCAGTGGAAGGTTTCTGAAGGTTTTGAACAGAATCACAGTGTCCACAGTGTAGAGAAAGTAGGACATTAGGAAGAATAGACGAGATAGAGGAAGCACTGGAGAAAGTGAGGTAGGGATGGGCTTTAGTCAGAAAGGATATAGGATTAAAATAATCTCCTTTGTGATGGCCATTAGGTGCTGTTAGATTAAAACATACAATGAAGATATAATTTCTTACCCTAAAAATGAGATAACATTCAACTAAAGCAAATATATATATTAGTATAATCAGGAAATATACAATATTTCAATAAATGTTTCATAAGTCATTTATGCAGTAAAAGAGAAACAAGAAAACATTACTTCTGCTACCTTGTTTTACCCCATAAATAGGAACAATGAAGTCTAAAAAAGTAAAATAGGAGAGACAAAAGCCATTAAAAATTGTTATGTTTTAATATTGAAAATTCTTTAATACTAAAGATAGTCCCTTCATTAGTGTTTATTACTAGTTAAAAGGCACCATGCTCAAAGTTGCGAAGGAGAAAGGGAAGGAGAGGTGACCTACATCTGGATCAGAAGAATGCGAGGGCGGAAGTGCTCAGTTCCAGGAAGAGGCAATATGCTGAACAGATGGGAGAGATCATGTTTAGCTATTCAGGGAAGGCTTGTTGGAGAAATGGCACTTGATCCCAACCCAGGAAAATTCAGAAGACCGGCCATAGAGGCCTGGAGAGAGGAAGAATTTTGCTATGCATCATTATTTATTTTTTATTTCCTATTTTCATGAAAGGCACAAAAGTTCTAGAAACTTTTCTTTTTTTTTTGCTGAAAAATAAGCATGTTTATCTTTTCTGGCTTTTATAAATATGTCATTCATGTTTCATTGCATTGGTAATATTGCTTTAATAAGGATAAAATTGTAAATAAATTTTTAGCAGCTTTTAGCCCAAGAAAAGGAGTTAAAATATAAGAAAAATGAAACCTCATGTCTCCTAAAGTATTATCAAAGTATGATTGGTTAAGAGCATGAACTATAGAGACAAAGTGCTGGGTTCAAATCTCAGGAATGATGGTCCACACAAAAACAGAAAAATTGCAGGTGCCAAAATGAAAAAAAAATGTTTCTTTATTTCACTTGAGTGCATTAAGTAGCTCTGTCACAGCAAATGACGTAGTGAATTACGAAGGTTCATATTGGACACAGCCACGTCTGTTCATTACTAAGTACACATATTATTCCTTTGTCATGTCTGTACTTGATTGGCCACTTGGCAGTAAGTCTTGAGTTCCTCAGTTTATGTAGGCATTTACTTCTTGTCCAAAGGCACCCACTTGGGTATTTACAGGTACCTAATTACAATGTATATTATCTTTTTTTTTTTTTTTTTTTTTTTGGTGCTGGGGTATCTTTAAGTATTTTTTTAACTTTATTTTTATTTTTTAATTTTTAAATTTTTTTTAATTTTTTATTTTTTTACCAAGAACATGTATTGGTACATTATATACATAATGTTCACATTCATCATGGTTATTTTCTACCTGTACATGATACATCTTGGTTTTCCCCCCTTTTCCCCACCCCTCCCTTCTGTTTCCCCCTTCCCTATTTACAGCTGGTTTATTTATATTTTCCCATTTTTTTCCCTTTCCTCTTTCTTTCCTTTCTCCCTTCTTTCTTTTCCCCCTTTCCCCTTTCTAGTTCTCCTCTCTTTTCAATATTATCTTCATTTTATATAATATCTATTACAGCTCTCTGACCTTATTTACTGTTGTGGTTACTCATATCAGAGAAACAATTTGATGTGTACTCATGAGTCTGATTTATCTAACAAAGGAAGTAAAAGATCTTTATCTTGAAAACTATAATTCTCTAAAATAGGAAATTGAAAGGGATATCAGAAAATGGAAAGATATACCATGTTCCTGGGTAAGAAGAACCAACATAGTGAAAATGGCCATACTTCCTAAATTACTAAACAGACTTAATGGAATTCCAATCAAAATACCACTAACATACTTCACAGAATTAGAAAGGACAACAGTCATGAAATTTATCTAGAACCAGAAGAGACCAAGAATAGCAAAAACAATCCTGGGGAACAGGAGCAAGGTAGGAGTCATCACATTCCCCAACCTGAAACTATACTATAAAGCTATGGTGATACAAACAGCATGGTACTGGCACAAAGACATACCTGAGGATCAATGGAACAGATCAGAAGACACAGAAACAACTCCGAACACACTCAAATACCTCATCTTTGACAAAGGAGCCAAACACCCTTATTGGAAGAAATATCTTTAAGTATTAAGACAATAATAAGATTCATTTATATTTAATTATATCTTAATATAATAATACTTCAGTTCACAAATGCTTCTGTTTGTAAACAATTTGGGTTGCAAACCAAAGGGTTCAGTAAAATTTTGCTTCCATTCACAAGCTCCACATTGGATGACAAAAATGACCACGGCCAACTTCCCTGGATGAACACAAATGCAGCCATCTTCCCCAAAATTGTAAAACAGATTAAGTTCATAAGCCAAGGCACCATTGTATTTGGTTTTGTAATTCATTACATGCATTGTGATGGACATAATGGTGGCTGATAATCTTACCTGGTGCTTATTTTGGGGGATTTTTTTTTTTTTTTAAATTTCTTTGGGCACTAGGGATCGAACTCTGGGCCTTGCACTTGCTAAGCAGGCGTTCTACCTCTTGGGCTAAATCCCCGTGGTCTACATCACGGGATTTATTTTCCATTTAGGTCTTATTTTTGGGAAAAGATGGCCTGTAACTTTGGGAACATGATAGAACTTTTTTGTGGTTCAATTTTCCTAGCCATAAAAAGGGGCTAGGGGCATATTTACCTTGTAAGTTATGGTGAGATTACATTATGCACGCACGCGCACACACACACACGCACACACAAAGGGCTTGTAATAATTTTTCCCTACAGTACTTACAAATTAATAAATGAGATCATTACTGTTTCATGAGTGTTGATACAAAACAGAAGACTCCTAGGCCAGAGACAAAGGACTTTGACTGATGACACAGCATGTAGCATGAGCATCAGGTTTGCCTCAGTTCCTTGGTCTTCCAAGTCGTGTGGTGGGAGAAGGGTATTAGTCATTGGATCCAAGTCGATGTTACACACATCATGGGTTTGCACTGCAGTAGAGGGACTGTGGGCTTGCGGAATCCACCTGTTTTATAGAAGGCAGAGAGTAGTTCTGCTCTTTGTTCAAATGGGAGATGCTGCCTTTATGGAATGGGTTGTTTGCTGCAAATAGATACTCGAGAATTGGTTTGTATTGAGAAAGGTCTTGCATTATTGGCATACCTAGGGACACCCATAGGGACATGAGAACCGTTCTCCCCTTGTTAACATAAAGTGCTTACAAACAATACTGTGCATGTATAAGAACACTATAATCTGTACTATAGACTAGTCCACATACTCTAAAATGGAGATTTGAAGTCCTGAGTATCAGGAAATAAATTTCAAGGTTCAGTTACTGTAATATTTAGTACATATTTAAGTAGGAAGAATTACAGAGAAATGTGTTTCCTCTTAGCATATTTCTCAGAGATAAACTTGGAAAATTTTGAAACTTTAATTTTGAGCAGTAGCACTTCTTTATATTCATTATTCACTTCAACAAAAACTTAAACATTCTGTTAATGTTTTATTAATAAAATGTAACAAGTAGAATGTGAAAAATGATTCTCACTCATCTTTTTTTTTTTTTTTTTTTTGTGGTGCCAGGGATCGAACTCAGGCCTTTGTGCTTGCAAGGCAAACACTCTAATCACTGAGCTAAATCCCCAGCCCCTCTCACTCATCTTATTACAGATTTCTGTGAGAGTCAGAGGTCCCTGCTACCACTATGCACAGCATATTATGGCTGAGTTTTTTTCTTTGAAGACCATGCTGTTTAAGATCTTACTTTTTGGAGTATTTCAGAAGTGGTTGTGTCAGTGGATGGGGTCCTGGCAGGTCCCTTAGAATTGAGGAGATGAGGACCTCAATTCCCCCTACTCACAAGGTAGGTTGTAGATTGACCGATTTGTCAGTGAGAGGTATAAAGAGGTTATTTAGGCAGAAAGGATCATCCACTCAAGAGAGGTGTATGGGTGCTTGTAGGGTGAGATGCATTATGGCCAGTAGATAGCTGTATTTATGTGGTCTTGGGGGGTGTCTTCAAGATGGGAGATCCAGGACGTGCATCCCTCCTGTATGTCAAGTTACCCATCTGGCAGCCTATGTTTTAACATTCTACATGTGTTTGAAGTTGAGCTATACTGCCCACTAATATTGCTGCTTCCCTGAGGGTAGAGGTCTACAGGAAGAAGAACAACTTACGGGTGAGAAGCATGGGGCCTAATGCCCAATTTCTGGGCTGACTGTATCTTTGAGACCATGAAGAACTTTTTTTTTTTTTTTTGGAGGGAGTTTCCTGGAAAGGAAATATGCTTGAGTAATTTCTGTGTCCTGAAGCTGAGGTTTTTCTATTTTAAAATTACGAATTTCCTTGTCTCCTCTTCTTTATTTCTTTGTCTCATCTCAGTTGTCACATATGTGGAAATTAAAAAAAAAATCACAGGGGAAAAAAAAATATATATATATATATTACCAAGTGAAGGCAAAGAGGTATTTCAAAAAATACTATGAAATGTAAAAAAAGTGGGTCCACTTAAGAAGGGGTGGCAGAAGACACAGGAGAACAATAGCAAAGCTGAATGGTGAAGGAATAATTTTGGGGAAGTTGAATGCTTCAGTAGTTAAATTTCAGAAAGAAAATAATATTGGGGATATTTTTGACTGAAAAGACAAAGTAAACTGCTTTTTTTGAAGCTTGTCTTTGGAGAAGGAGAGTACTAAGAGAAAAGAGAGACTATTTGCATTAACTTTAATGAAAAATGATAATACTAGGAACAAATATAAATTCTTATTAGGGTTACATCTCAGAAAAACAAAATTGAACAGGGTGTGGGAATGAGTAAGGCGCATGAAGGAGACTGACTGGAGGCATAATTTAAATTGTGCCAATAGCATTTTTGCCGCTGGTCTGCTCTGCGGTTTCAGCTCTCTCCTGTGGTAAAGTTGAGATGGTTTCTGTGTGGCCTGAATCACACCACTTTTCAAGCTGACTCAACATTAATAACACTTTTTGCCTTGTACTGGAACTCAAAATTCCAAGAAAGTGCCTAAGTTCAGAGACTTACTGGCTAACCTGCAGGAATACTACAGTTACATAAAATGTAACGTCAGCAGACGTTATTATTATTTTAAGAGAACAATGAGTTGGATTTCTGATATCCCATGGTGTAACTGAATAAAAACAACCTTTAGTACTTTCATTTACACTTGGGAAGTATGATAAATGCCAAACTAGACAATTGAGCATGTAAAACAAACATGAAAAACAAAAATAAGTGAGACAGGATGAGACAAGATGGGAAGGTGTAGAGGGGAATCAGAATTAAAAAAGATTAAGATCTGATATATAAATGTACCAATTCTCCAAGGTGAATGTGACTATTATGTATTGGAAGTATGTAATTTGATAGTTAACTGATTGTGTCAGTTTGAGTAAAACATGCTCAACTAAATTGGATCGGCAGAGTTCTGGGTGTGGCTGAAGGGCTTTACTGGAAGACAGAAGACCCAGCCTGCATGAGCAGCACCAACCAATAGACTTGTCACTTGAATGGAATAAAAGGGAAAGGAAGAAGGAAGGCTGGCTTCTGGTTCTTTGGAGGAACTCCAGTCTTACCTTCACTGTGGATGTTTTTTCTTGGCTTCTAGCACAGACACTTTAGCCTTCTAGTATAGACACTTCAGCCTCCTGATGCGGAGTTACACAAGACACTACAGTGAGCTCCTGGCCTCTGACCGTATCCTTTGGATCTCCAGTGTGCAGACAACCCTTCTGCACGCTTCCGCACCTGACTCTGTGGGCGGCCATTATAAGCCTGCTTTGTAAATCCTTATATATTTTTATATCTTGCATTGAGTCTGTTTCTCTAGTAAGCACTGACTGATACATATAATAATAAAATTAAATAAAAAACCTTTTGCATAGCAAGAGAAATAAACCATGAAATGAAAAAGTGGCTTACAGATTGGAAGGGAATACTAGCAAACACTATAACTGATAATGGATTAATATACAAAATATTTAAGGAGCTTACAATACTCAACAGGAAGCAAAACAAAGCAAAACCCACAAAAGACATATAACTTGATTAAGAAATTGGCAAAAAATGTAAGTAGCTATGTCTATAAAGAAGGCATGAAAACGGTCGTTGGGTATATGAAAAGGAGGCCAATATCTTTAATCATCAAGGTGATGCAAATCAAACCTACAAAGTAATCTTACATTTGCCTGGGCTGGCCGTCATCAAAAAAGACAAGAGGTAAAAGTATGGGCAAGCATCTAGAGAAAAAGGATCTTTGGACGCTGTAGATAAGGAATGTAAATTGGTTTATCCATTATAGAAAGTAGTAGGGAAGTCCCTAAAAAATTTAAAACAGAAGTACCACATGACCCTAGCAATCCTTCTTCTGGAAATACACCATAAGAAATGAAATTGGCATCTTGTAGTACTATTTGGATTTCCATGTTTTCGTAGACTTGAAAACAAACTAAGTGCCCACCAATAGATGACCAGATAAAGCAATTTTGACATTCACATACAATGGAATTTTATTAAGCCTTAAAGAGAGGAGACCCTGCCATTTACAAGAGTATGGATGAACCTGGAAAACATTATGCTGGTGAAATAAGCCATACATAGAAAGAAAAATAGTGCATGATCTCATTCATGTGGAATCTTTAAAAGAATCAACTAGATATAAACAAAGAATAGAAGGGCTGTTAGTAGGTAGAGTGGGGAGAGAGGAAGAAATGGGAAAGTAGGTCACAGTGTATAAAGTCATAGTTATGGAAAAGAATAAGTTTAAAGATCTGATGGACAGCCTAGTAATTAAAATTAATAATATAGTGCATATTGAAAATTTGCAAAGTGTAATTTTAGGTGCCCTTACCTTAAGAAAGAAGATAACTATCTGAGATAACAGACATTATCCATCACTACTACAGCAATTGTTCCACTAAATGAAAATATCATGTTGCATACCTTAAATATATACAATTTAAAACCACAAAACCTGAATGAACTTAAACCCCCAGTTCAATGGGTTTAACTCCGTGCCTTATACTTTCCTTCGTGTTTCTTCTTAGTGCCATTCTGTTTTAATTGGCTGTGCCATAGTTAGTTTACTACTGTCAATTCAGAAAAAAATCAGGACCATAAACCAATATGCAGAACCATTTTTTTATGGGACTGTCCATCTCATCAAATACTCATTACTGAGTGCCAAGGATCACCTATGTGCGATGCTTCTTATGAAGTTTGTTCATTTATTATTATATGCATTGGACATAATATATTTTAAAAAATTTATTTGCACTATTGACAGACTAAGCAATAAAACAAAAGACAAAATGATAAACCAAACTTGCTTCCCATGTAAGGAGGACAAAACTACATGATGTGTTTGTATTCACAACCCCAAGGCCATCTTTTAATGCACGCCTCTCTCAGGCCCCAGCTGTCTTTACAAGAATTGAAGAACAGACTCAACTATGCCAACTAGAATTTCTCTCCATCACAAGAATTACGTCATTGAGAAACAAGCACTAAACTAAATGAAATGGACACATCAGGTGTTACATTGAGCCAGCACCAATGGCATGCAAGCCAAAGCCAAAGCAAGAGTGGGAGTTTGAAACCACAAGTCAGTTTTGAAACCATGTGAAAAGAAGATCAGTATGAAAAGCTATCACTGATTGGGGTGATGGAACTTGCAAATGTATATTACAAAATTTTCTTCGATTATTATCATATTTTATTGAACCTTGTTATAAGAATATATGGAAATCTATTTTTTATGTAAGTACGTAAAAACAACTCTCAAATATTTACCGTCTGACTATAAAATAAGCTGGTGAATCCCTGGTTTAAATGGGAGGTGATGAAAATAGCATGGAGAAAGATGGAAATGGATGAGACAGGACCATCCAAGCTTATAAGAAGATATGAATTAGCTGACATGTATTGATTGACTTCAAAAATACAGGGGTGTAACACATATGTTTTTTCCATGTAGACAAACACTAAGCCATCTAAATAATTTTCAATCAGTTGTAGTGTCACAAAGTTGCGACTTAAGATCGATACTATACATTTTATAAAGGGATTTATTTCATTTTCATCAAGTTAAAAGCCTTAAAGTTCATCCCTATTAGGATTTTTAACTCACCTTCAAGTAGCTAAAGATATAATTTCTTACTTTTTTGGTACTTAAATATTATACATATTTTAAAAAATACAAGTCATTGTGCAGATGTTTAAAAAAAATCCCAACAATATCAAAAGATGCACAGTGAAAAGTGAATTTCAGTTTCCTTCTTGTCACTCTTCATCTGCCAGTTCTGGCCAGAGAAATTTATTTTGCCACTTCCTGAAAGCTCATCTCGTGCTTTCCTAATGTACATGTGTGCATATCTCCATTCTATTTTGCTCACACCGCAATGTACTCTGCATACTGTTCTGTGTCTTCTTTTCACCAGTTAAAGCAACTTGGAGGCGGTTTCATATCGATTTCTGTAGCTTGTTCTTATTCTTAGTAGCATGTAGAATTACACTGCATGATTGTTGCAATAAACAGCTATGAGTATACATGTTTATGTAAGTGTTGTGAGATTTCTATAGGAAAAAAATCTAGAATTAGAATTTTAGTGGAAGGAATTTATGTACTTTATTCCTGAAAAACATTGTCAAAGTATTCTCTAAAGTCGAACTAATTTATACCACCACCACGTATCATATTTTTCTGTATCTTTATCAAAACAGTGTAGTAGCCAACTTATATCTCTGTAAGACCGATAAATGAAAATAGGAAGAAACTTTCTTGCAGTCTTACAGAACATTTCTCTTATTACCATGAAGTTGAGAGTTTTTTAAATATGTTTAAAGCTGATTTCCTTTTCTTTGAATTGTCAGTTCATGTTCTTGGCTCATTCTTCCACTAGGTTGATATTCTGTTTTAAAATTAAAACAGTTCTTGGAAGGATTATGTCAGGAAAAGAAATCCTATTCAAGAAAAATTTTGGGACAGAAAAACACCAGACTTGTATAGCTCAAAGTTTTCAATGACTTTACCAGAAAACAAAATTTTTCCCCATTTGGCTTCATTTATATCACATTTGGTGAGAGATCCAAACAAATCTCCATGACCTGTTAGCAATATTTTTGTAACCTATGTTCCTCCTACTAAGTAATCAATTATTGGCCCAAAGTCTACATTTAAAACTTCACAGGTTTTGATCCAGAGTAAAAGAAAAAGGCAAGTAAAATCTTGTATATGTATTTGCTAATTTGTTTCATTTATATTACTAGTTTCTCCTTGTTCATTGAAAAGCACTTTTGTGCTATTATCTGTTTCTTTTTTGTAAGAGAGAGTCTATTTGGTCTGTGAGTTGTGCTCTGAGCAACATTTTGGCCATTCCTTTAAGATTATAATACACAGTGTATTAACTATTGTTATTCTCTGTTTTGCTATGAAATTTTGTTTTATTTTTTCACAGAAGTAAGGGTGCTTTTAAAATATTTTCTTCATTAGTATCTACTTAGAGTACCATAAAATATTAGAAAAAAATATTTTTTATGTATCAGAGCCAGTCCTATGAGGGCTAGAATAGTAGTAAAGATAGAATAAAAATGAGTCAATTTTAATTTCAGCAGAACAGCTGAAAATTATTCAAAAATACTTTTAAAAGTGGATTTTGGAATTAAACACATACACACAAAGACACACATTTTCATTTGAGAAAAATTTAAAGTCTATTCTCATATTGCCTTGGAATAACATACCAAAAAGAAGCCCTCGCTTTTGTCTAAAAATGTTTCAAGCCAGAGAGAGGATTGGTTACTGGATTTTTTCTGGACACAGTGTTCTTTGCCTACATATAAAATTTTATGAAGTTTGAAACAAAGCCTAAAATCCAAAGTAACATTTTCAGAGATATGAATCTGAACTCAGCAACTTTGTGATTCTGTCTCTAAGCTGCGTGACAATTACAGGAATCTGTACCTGTACTTTCATAGATGCAGAACTGGTAACGGACATCCCAGAAACACGAAAGCACTGAACTGAATGAGCTCTAAAATTCTGTGCTTATGTGAACAGGACCTTTAAGGTGAGCTTAATCCAAGATCTGATACATGTCCCTCTCTCCTGGTAGTTCGCAACAATCTTTGAAAACTGTTTCTTTCTTCATAGAAAAGAATACAAGTGTCATCACAATTACTTTTTCTGTGGGAACTGGGATTTCAAACATGTGTCCCCACTTAAGAAGTATTGCTATAAATCAAATTCAGGCCTTGGTAAGAACCTTCTTGCTTTTATCAGTGACATTTAACTAGGAACCTTTAAAAGGAAAACAAAAGTAGGAGCAGCCTTGAGTCATATTTTTATTGTGATTTTTCTCCTACAAAAAAGGGTTTGTTGTGGCTTCAAAAATCTAGAGCATAGCTGGATTCTAAGAATTAGGATTGGTTATTCTGATGTTTTCCTCATGATACAACATTTGATATCATTGCCTACATATGGGGGATGTATTGAATTGGATAATTATGCATTTTAAAATAGAAGTATCTTTCTAGACACCTTCAATAGTTTCTACTTTTACACTAATGCAGAATTTGTAATAAATCCATTATATGATTTCCTGTGCCCAGTCAGTGCATATTGAGTCTAAAAAGCTGAATGTCCCTTGGCAAAATGTTGTCCTAAATGGCCCAAGGCTACAGAACACTTTTTGGATCAGCTTGGACAACAATGAAATGTTCTTTAAAAAAAATTTCCAATTGACTTTGCTTGTTTTATTCAAATGACTGGCTTACTGTCTTCATACGAGTTTCGTGGTCTGATCTCCTTTCCATTTCTCCCCATTGCTTGTCCTTAATCATATTTGACCTGCTGTCTGACCTCTGAGGTTGGTGAGCTTAGGCAGCTCCCTCCACCTTCCATGCACCTGAACACTCTATTTCCCCATTTATGCTCTCTATAGTGACGAAAAATCTTTCAAAATTTTTTTGGCGGCATCATGAGATAAGTGAAGCAAGCTGCATCGTGATTGTCTGCTTGAGGAGAGATAATCTTAAAAGAGTTTGTGCTGTTTAGAGTTTCTGCTTTTGATATTTTCTGGGGGTGATTTAAACTGTTCTTAGATGTTTAGCTAAGTACTTAAAAGAAACATTTTTGTATCGACCTAAAGCCATCTGTCTTGCTTGCCTCACTACCATTTTCTTCCCTGCACTTATTTCATATTTTTTTAAAACAACTACCTAGTCCCATCACTTCTCTGTTTTAAGCCTTCTTGCTTTTACTACAGGAAAAATCTTGGAATTTGAGCTGGTGCTTCTTTTCTGTGTACCTACTGACCTCCCAGTTCTATGGACTCTGGAGACAGAGGCTTGGCTGGTTCTTGTGGAAGCTGGTTCTTCTTGTTCCATCTGTGTGGCTTTGATCAAGTTACTTAGTCCCTCTCAAAAAACTCCCCCTCACTTTGAACACACTTATCCTATTATTCTTGTCACTTTCTGGTGCAGTCATGAAAGTCCTCTTTCGTGAGTGTCTTTACAAGTTTTAATTAAAAATATATAGTGAATGTTGTTGCTGAGTACAATCCAGTGGAACAGTAGGGCCATAAAAACGTTACGGTGTGTCCTCCTCAAACTTATTCCCTGGATCTGGCACTGTGTGACTTTTGGATCTTCTTCAAAGTCAAAAAGACCATGAAAAGTAATCATCTTGAATAGACTCAGAAGACTGACGCAGCCACAACAGTGCTGTTAAAGACACTCACGAAAGAGGACGTCCAGAACTGCTTCAGAAAGTGAGAGAATAGAAGGACGAGTGTGTTTGAAGCAAGCGGGAGTAGTCTGAGGGGCGGTTAATGGCAGTCTGTCTTTTACTATAACAAAGTTTTAAAATTCAAGCATTCACCTTGCTTTTATGACACCTTAAATTGGTAGAATGAATGTGTGTGTACTCAAAAATTTGTACACAAAAATATGTGTGTAGTAAAAAACTGTTCTAAAAAAATTGCTTACTGCCAAAGGCTTGTTTGGTGAGCTTTCTTTTTAGTTTTTTCTTGGCTCTAGATTTTTAAATACACTCAGTTTTCATTATTTACATTAATTTTTGTGACAGTTAGTTTTAATTGTCAACCTGACTGGATTAAGAGACTCCTGGAGGGGAGACTGATGCAGTCAGCCGCTGCACTCAGCAGTGGACTCATGGGCTGAGTGTGTGGTTAGGAGGTGGCATTGTGCTGGAGGCAATGGGGCGGCAAGGTGTGCCTTCGGAGAGTGCATCTCTTTGGAGAGTGCACCTCTTGCTGGCACTCTTCCCCACGCTCTGTTTCTTGAGCACTGTGAAGCAATCGGCCTTTTCCTTTTTGCTCCTCTGCTGTGTTTCTGTGTTGGAGCCAGCTGGTCATGGAATGAAACCTTTGAAACTGTGAGATAAAAATAAACTGTACTACTTTAAGCTGTGAATTTCAGGTGGTTTGTCCCAGTGGCAGAAAAGCTGACCAATACAGCTGTGCTCTATAATGTTCTACGAGAACATTGAATTAGCCAGTACTGAACCATCACTCTTACCACCAGGACGAAGATGGATTTTCCACCGTTGTGTCCTATGCTCATTTCTTGCTGGAAGATGGCTAGCTCATTACTAGGTCCAACTAATGCCCCTGACCTCAGCAGCTTTCTATTACCAAATAAAAATTATAGAAGTCCAGAGTCCATTGCTTTGGACTAAGCTCCTATACTGGGCCCAAACAGACCAGGTGAAAAGTCGAATGGAGGCAGTGACTCTGAGGTTCCACATCACCAACAGTTTAGACGAAACCAAATTGTACATTTAAACTGCTGAAAAGATCAGGATTAGGGAGCTAACAGCCACATTTCCCAAAAAGGCCATTTTCAATTGATCTACTAAAGTTCCTTCTGCCTTCATCTTTCTGCAAAAAAAGGTAACCTGAAGTGACTTGATGGTAAGCAGCCTTGTGTTTTTCTGCTGTTTCGTCTCCTAGCCCCGCACTTTACAAGGAAAGTAGCTTTGAAACGACCGATCTGTTTTTGGTTTTGTTTTTGCTTTCATCAGCCCTTTTCTGTCTTTAAAACCAATCTCCTCTGCTGGCTCATTGAAACACTTATTCTATTTTATGAAATGAGGCATCTCCAGATTCTAGAAATGAAAATTAAGCCAGTTAAGATCTTTAAAGTGCTGCAATTTGTTCCGAGACAATATTCCAGTGGTTTTGGAAGTTTAAAATATGTCACAGTCTGGGAAGGCTGTTTAAAACTCGGGTCTCTGGGCTGTACTCCCAGCTTTGATTCTACAGGTCTGACTGGAGCCTGAGGATTTGTTTCTGTACGGTGGTGCTTTCCAGTGACTGCTTTTGCTAATCTCTGCTCCACTTCAACCGGTTTCATGGGGCAGCATTTCCTAAATGAGGCTGCTAAAGGCTCACGTGTTGGGTCGTTACCCTGGCACAACGTTACCGAGTTCTGCCACCTGTCTAAACATGTGCTTGTCTAAACATGAAATGGTTTTCTCTCTGAGTATGTCTTTTGTCCATTTAGTTTTGAGCTACTTTTTTCAATTCTTTAAAATTCTTCTGAGAGTAATTTAAAAATCAATTCTTTAAAAATAGAGGGCTGATTCAATATGCAACTGGCCAGGAACTCCTACTTTCTGAAAGCTATTCATCTCATATAAATCAAAGAGAAACTTGCAGTTGAGCTTTTTGTTATGGAAATTAAAAAAGTTTAATTGTCATCCTAAGTGAGGGTAACAGTGTGGTGCAGGATTGCCAGGATTGCAGACGAAGTTGCCACATGGCCTATTTCTGAGTATTCACCCCCAGAATGTTCACCATCTATGACCTCACCTTGTATTCCTATTTTTACAACCCAACTTTGTTTCTTGTTTGTTTCTGGCAAGAGAAGGAGAAGGCAACCACCCAAAGGGCAGATTAGAGTCCTTTTCCTGACAATTGGAAATGGTATTAGAAAATGTATTAGATTCTGTTAGTTCCAGAAATACACTTATATGCAGGAGGAGGGAGTCGTTCACCTTCAGGTGCAAGATGAAGCAGAGCTAGAAGTCTGGGGACAGGGTATATCTGGTCATCTAAGACTCTCCCTGTGATTTTTGATGGGTTGAACTGAGTTCTGTTCTATAAAAGTACCTTGGTGGAGAGACTTTGCTGATATACTGCCACCATAGCCCCACCTTTCCGCAGGGACAGTATTGTTATTGGCAGTGAACGGAGGTTCAGCAATGCCCCCTTCAGAGGTACAAAGGTGTGTTGCCTTCCTTGTGCCCCATGTGGGTCACAGCCATGACTGCTACAACAAAAGATAGGTTAATCGGGGAAATGCACAACACGTTTACCTAATAAAATTTTTCACGACACAGAAGCCTTCAGAAATGAAGACCCCAAGACCCAGGGAAAATCCTGTCTTGCTTAGGTTCAATAAAGAATGGACAATCACATAGAAATCTGATTGGACGAAAGAGTATGTTCTACTGGTAACACACTGGGGTGAAGCTCAACAAGCTTGGTCTACTCAGATTCTTCTTAGTCTCTCTGTCAGCATTCTCTCTCTTGGGTATGGGCCAGGATCCCTCTGGACTGAGGGACATCAAAGGGGAGAGAGAGAGACAGAGAGAGACAGAGAGACACACACACACACACACACAGAGAGAGAGAGAGAGAGAGAGAGAGAGAGAGAGAGAGAGAGAGAGAGAGATTTCTAGGTTAATGTTTTGCTTTGTGGGAAAGAGCTTCTAGTTTTTATGATTCACCTTATGGGAAGAGAATTCTGGTTTCTGTGAATTGTTTTGGGGAAGAAAAAGGGTGGGAAATAGTTCAGCAGGGGAAAGTCAGAAAGACCTTGCTTCTGAGCCCTTTCAACCATTTTTTTTTTAGCTCAAAGTACTTAGTATGCCAAAGTGCCATACTTCCGAGTATTATTTTTTGAGCCAGATCCACTTCTGTTAGGAATTACTTACCTGAACCTCAGACACATTGCTTTTTTGCCTCAACTGTTTTTTCTATAGATGGAGAAGGGTAGGGTTAGATTATTGTCAAAAAGACTTTTCAGCTGGAATACAGTATTCTTGTGCTAACGAAAATAAATAAATGAAGCTTGTCCATTCTTTTACCAGGCAGGACTGGGAGCTTTATGACCTTGGAAGCTGTGTTGTTGGGACAACAGTTATCAAGCAAAGAACACTAAGGGGAACAAATTTAAGGGAAGAGTCGAGGTTGCGTGAACTCCTAAAAATAGGGAGAAAGTGTGGGTCATTCCACATTTCTTCGTTGTTAAATATTTGTTCATTTGAACATGAGGTATATATTAGAATCATCCTGGAACCCAAAAGAAATAATACAAAATAAAAAAAAAAACTACAAGCAACTTGTATTGTTTTCTTAGTCTCAATTGCATTAATTTTAGCTCCGATCTTAATAGTTTCCTCTCTCATATTGGAGCTTTGAGTTTGATTTGTTCTTCTTTTTTATAGATGTTTGAAGTTCAACTTTAAATTGTTTATTTGGGCTGTTTCTGTCTTCCTGATGTGGGAGTTCATGCAATGAATTTCCCTCGTAGTACTGCTTTCATTGTATCCCATAGGTTCTGGTATGTTGTATCGGCATTATCATTAAACTGAATAAATTGGTTAATTTCTTCTTTAATTTCTCCTGTGACCCAGCTCTTGTTCAGAAGGATGTGATTTAGTTTCCATGTGTTTATGTGGTATATTTGTTCTCTGTTAACATTGAATTCCAGTTTTATGGCGCTATAGTCTGATAGATGCATGGTATAATTTCAATTCCCTTACATTTACTTAAACATGCTTTATGAGCTAGTATGTGGTCTATTTTGGAGAACGTCCCATGTGCAGCTGAGAAGAATGTGTATTCTGTTGTTGTGGGGTGGAACTAAATCTCCTGGAGAATAAAATAGGAAGAACTCTCGAAGACACAGGGGTTGGAAAAAAATTTATGAACAGAACCCAGACTGCACAGGAAACAATACAAAGAATCAATGCTTGGGACCACATCCTATTAAGAGGCTTTTGCACGGCAAAAGAAATTACTAATAGAGTGGGGTGAAAAAATCACAGAGTGGGTAAAAATTTTTGCCAGCTGTCCCTCAGAAAAAGGTCTAACATCTAGAATACATAAAGAACTCAAAAAAATCAAACCCCCAAATTTAAAGACCCTATCCAAAAATGGGCATCTGAAATGAATAAACATTTCTCAGATGAAGAAATAAAAATAGCAAATAAATATATGAAAAAATGTTCAACATCATTGGTCATTTGAGAGATGCAGATCAAAACAACACTAAGATATCATCTCACCCCAGAAAGAATAGGTATTATCAAGAAATCAACCAATAGCAAGTGCTGGGGGGTGCTGCAGGGAAAAAGGAGCCCTCCTGCACTGTTGGTGGGAATGTAGACTGGTCCAACCACTGTAGAAATCAGTGTGGATATTCCCGAGAAAACTACAACTAGAGGTTCCATTTGACCCAGGTATTCCTCTGCTGGGTATCTTCCCAGAAGAATTAAAATCATCATACCACAGTGATATATGCACAACCATGTTCATAGCAACACAATTTGTAATAGCTAAGTCTTGGAAACAACCTAAATGCTCAACAACTAATGAATGGCTAAAGAAGATGTGGGTTTTCTACACAATGGAGTACTACTCTGCCATAAAAAGGACAAACTAGAGACATTTGTAGGTAAATGGATGTACCTTGAGAACATACTCTTAAGTGAAATAAATCAGACACTCATGAGTACACATCGAATTGTTTCTCTGATATGAGGAAACATAAGTGTAAATAAGGACAAAGGGGTATAATAGATATGTAAAAAAAAGATAGTATTCAAAAGAGAGGAGAACTAGATGGGGAAAAGGGGGATAAATAAGGAAGGTTAAAAGAAAAGTAAGATGAAAGGGAAAAGAATGGAAAAGTGTAAATAAACTTGTTGCAAATAGAGAGGGGTAGGTGAATGGAAGGGAGGGGAGGGGAAGAGGGGAGAAAACCAAGATTTATCATGTACAGGTACAAAATAACCATGTTGATTATTATCATTATGTATACAATGTACCAATACATTTTCTTGGTAAAAATAAAAATAAACAATAAAAAACTCAAAAAAATAAAAACCCACAAGCATCTAATGTCTCGGCTGCATTCCTGGCCAATTAAATCATAAATCCTAGAGGCATAGTAGAGGTAGGCACCATATTTCAAGGCTTTCCAGGTGATTACAACCATAGACAAGATTGGGGACCATAGTGTATTTAGGAAAGGATATCATTAACACTGAAAGCTCACAGATAAATAAAACCAAGATGAGACATGAGAACATGTTGATAAAATTTGCGGAGTTCCTGTAAATGTAGAAAAGAAACCCTAAAACTTGAAAAAAAAATAAAGTTGAGAATCATAAAAGCACTTCGGGGCTTATGTTTGAAAATATCTTAGGCATGTCAACATATTAAAAGATGATCAAGATAAGATAGTAAAATACATTTCAAAATTCTGAGGTTACCAAAATAATGTTAAATTCCCATTAGTATATTATTTTAAAGAACATAAGTTAATGTAGTATATTTTTAAAATGAGTTTCTATTAAAAAATGGTTTGACTAAAAAGAGGAAACTTCTGGGTTTAAGGTAAGGCTTCCCTGTGTTAAAATTCAATAATGAAATAGCCAACGTCAATGTGTCCACAAAACAGGAGTTGTGTTTTCATGGAGCTGAGACAACCTAGGGTACTGTAGGGCCTCACAAAAAAGATCCACCTTTAGCCTTTGAACATTCAGGTTTTATTGGAAGAAGTGAATGGCCCAAGAACAAATTGATCACTTTATGCTCATGATTCAACTTCTGTCTGGTTTATTAGCCTTTTCCCACCCCTTTCCACATCCCCTCTACTTGATGGATTCGCCACACTCTTTTCCAGATCCTTAACACTTCTCTGCTTGTCTGTATATGTGACTTGAAAGACCTTCAGTCCTGTTGTCATGGGCCTGATATCCATCGGGAATTGAGGGCACAGCATTGAATAGGTAGTAAAATTTCCTTCTGTCATAGAAATAATATTTTAGCGGAAGAAAAAGACAACATGAAAGTGGCAAGTGACCAAAATGATTACAGAATATGATATATCGGAAGAAGGACACTAATAGGGGGATGTAATGAAAAGAGAAAATGGTGAGATTTATGAGATTAGTGACTCACAGTATAGCTGTAATTAACTGCACAAGGTGTTTTGCTTTGTTTGGTTGTACTTAATTGTGATGCCAGGATTCTACTCTGGATTACTTCTCAGTGTTGGGATGTGGCCAGCTGAAACTTTTACAGGCTTCCTAGGTGACTCTGATACATGGTAAGGATTGAGAACTACAACTTCAGAGGAAAACTTTTTAAAGAAAATGATAAAACATCAGCTGAGACCAAAACAAGGTGAAGAAGAAGCCACTCATATACACAGGGATAGAAATATGGCTCCAGAGAAAGGAAACAGCGATCGCAATGATCATGTGGTGGGAGAGACACTGTCATGCATGTAAAACAAAGCTGAGACCGGCACAGCGGGAGAACAGAGATTGAGAGCGAGGACAGAGATGTAGAGAGGCAGGCGGAGATCAGTTTATGCCAGAGCCTGACTTTTAGTTTATACGGAAAGAGAAATCATTGGAGAATTTGAATCAGATAAAGACAGGATCTATCACATCGTGTAAAGGAGTATTCTGGCTGCTGAATGGAAAACAGATTTTGAGAGGCGAAAGGGCTCGGAGAGACTCGGGTAAGGAGTGTGTCTCTGATATCTAGTGTTTTTAGAAAAAGATTCAGAGTAGCCAGTCAAATATTGATAGAACCTCCCCCATTTGCAGCACAGCAGGGTACCATTTTACAGCCCCTGGTTTTCCTTCTGTTTTCCTTCCAGGTGCCTGACAGAAGCTCAGTTGAATCACAGACTAAGATGCATCTCATATAAGACAAAGCAAAGTGATTAACGTAGAAGTAAGAGTGCTTTTAGAAAGGAGGTACTGGTAAGATAGCTACTCAGACTTTCTCAGATTCCCCTGTAATTATCAGTTTATAGCATGTGTCATCTTTCATGAATGACAGAATGATCAAATACAGAAATTACAGAAACTCTGAACTTCTCACACAAAGACATGTGTGTGTGTTAATTAATTCAGATAAAACATACATATTTTCAAGGTGGTCAGGTTTTTTTGGTTGTTGTTTGTTTTTTTTCCTGAGTTGAGGGCCTGTTTCCCTGGCCATAGGCTGCCCAGGTAACTGTGCTTTTATTAAAAATGCACATGATTGATTGGTTATAAAGGGGGAAGAAAATGTTAAATAATTGTTGTTGGAAATAAGTGGTAGAAATCCATCTAAAAATATGTTTTCTAAAGCAACATCATATACAGAAATTCACACATGTTCAAAGAAATCTTGTAAATGAGAGTAGCGCTATAGATATTCGCTGTAAAAGTTTTCAAATTTCCTGGGATAAAATAACACTTGAAAAAGATATTTTAATGTTTTCACTGAAAACTTACCAAATGTTTACCTTAGGTTGTCAAAATTTAAAGTATTAAATGTATGGCCATTTATTATCCATAAATTGTCAATGCAAGTTATTTTTGTCTGAGGCCATGCAGGCAAAAATTCATTTATGAGTTTTGCAGAGATCCAGTATCTTGATTCATTGACATATTAAAGAAGAAATCTTTGATTTTATTTCAGTGAATAAAGTAGGAAAAAGAGAGAACACAAGAACATGAACAAAAATAGTGTCTTTCAATGTTTTCTTTTCCCTCATGGATTTTTAAATTCTCTGTAATGGATACCTCCCATACGTGCTTAAAAATGGAGTTTTGTTAGCCAGGGAAACTTTCCATCAGCTTTCTTTCCAAAATTAAGGCTTCCTGAAATGCTATGTACTAGCCCAATAATAACAATCTCTACCTCTAAAATTTTAGCTACACATAGAAAAGTAGCTTAAATCATATATTTATTTTGCCTCTTGTATTTTAACCTGAATTCTACTTTCCTTCCTTTTTGAAGAATTATTAAGATTAGTTTCTTGGAAACTCTACTAAGTACTGCATTGAAGAAGTTTTCAGTAGTTGACAAAGAACTATGAGAGAATCTCCTTCTAGATAGACCTGCTGATTCACTTTTAGTTTCAAGATGTTCTGCCACTGATCACATTTGGAAAGTTGTAGAAGGTCAGATGATTTGAACAACAGCAGGGAAGTCAACAGAATGGATCAGAGGACTCTTTCCTTCTTACTTCCATCCTTTTAACTTTGCCTTTTCCCCAAAGGAATATATTGAAGTTCTTTGGCTGCAGGCTTAATTGTCGTAATTCTTATCTTTTGATCCTGTATGCGAAATGTACTTTTATCAAGTTCTCAAGCTCTAACAGCACCTTTCTCTCAGCTGTTACAAGCTTGCTGGAAGCTCAGCATATGAAGAAAAAACATGGAATTGAGAAACATTTGCTTTCTCATTCAACTCCATTGGGTGTGGCCCAGTGCAATGAGAATAAAATGATTTCACATTTCAACCTAGGGTGTTATGCTCATAAAGGATGTCAGGTTGTGTGACATACACATACTGCACACAGAACCAGGGAGTTACGCAGCATCACTTTTTCATTTGGTAATTAGCCTCCAAGTTTTTCTCTTGTAGCAAAAGACCAGAATGTGCCACATAAACTTTATACTTCAAATAGGTCAGAGTGATGAAGCAAAAAAGAGTATCAGAAGTGGAAAGAAGGACTCCTTACTTCCAAAAGAAAAAAAGCCATTGCTAGGTAACAACTACCTGTAGCCAACATGTTACTAAGAATTAAATTGAAAGAGTGCAATTTTATCATGTGACACAAATAAACATTTACAGATGTGAACATGTAAACTATAATGATTGAGTGTTACATTTTGTCTTTGAACTACTGGAGTGTCTGAAAATTTTCCACAATCAGCATTATAATTAGAAGAGCAAAATAAAAGACACGTTAATAAGCAGGGAGGTATGATGGGTTGGGGATTTAGCTCAGTGTTTGGAGTGCTTGCGTAGCAAGCACAAGGCCCTGAGTTCTTTCCCCAGCACCAAACAAACAAACAAACAAAGAAGCAGGGAGGTAGAGTATAGAGATGGGAAAGGGATGGGGAAGAAGGGAATGGGGAGGGGAGGCGGGGAAGGGTGGTAAAAATCATCAAGTTGCCATATGTGTATGGGAGAGTGGGTATCAATCTCCCAAGTGAATATATCACTATGTATTGCAAATATATACTGATACAATTTTTTTTCTTTTTAGAAAAGAAACAAATGTTGAAATAGATGCTCATGGATTAGGACCAGTGCAGAAGGTGACAGAAGATTAGGAACTACACTCACTAACAAAAGGAAAGGAGAGCTTAAATTGAATCAGGGAAAATTAATTTCCCTGTGTATTAGTTTCTTATTGTTGTTGCAACAAATTATGACATTTTAATAGCTTAGTACAACAAAAACTTATTATTTTACAATTCTGGAGGTCAAATGTCTAAAATGTCATCTGGATTTGTGGCACATGCTTGTAATTCTGGTACTCTGGAAGGCTGAGGCAGGAGGGGTGCAAGTTGAAACCCAGCCTGGACAACTTAGTGGATTAGTAATACAGAATATGTAGGAAGGAAGGAAAGAAATCAAGGAAAGAAAAAAAGAAAGAAGGAAAGAAAGAAAAAAGAAAAGAAAAAAGAAGGAAAGAAAGAAGAAAAGAAGGAAAGAAAGAAAGATAAAAGGACTGGGGATGTAAAGGCCCTAGGTTCAATCCCCAGTATTGGAAAAATAAAAGTCCAAAATGTGTGTCATTGGCTTAAAAATCAAAGAGTTGGCAGGTATGTAGGGCTGTATTACTTCTGGAGGCTGTGGGGGAAAAATCTGTTTCTAATCATTTCTAGGTTTTGAAGGCGGATTGCATTTTTTGTGTAAAGCCCCCTTCCATCTTCAAAGTTTGAAATGGGTAATTCAGTTACTCTGACCTCTACTTTGGTCATAACATGTACTTTTTTCTTTTTTAAATGATTTTTATCAATGAATATTAATTTAGCAAAATACTGATTAGCAACCTTAATTTCATCTACAACTTGAATTTCCCTTTGTATACAACCTGACATAGTCACAGGCTGCAGGGATTAGGATGTAGACGTCTACTTATCTGAGCTGAATTTGATTATATTTCATGACCTTGCAATTTCATTTTAAGGAGAAAATATAGCACATTTTCTAGGGAATTTACACGAGAGCTGTGGCATCCTGTAATAGTTAAAAATTGGAAACAATTTAAATGTCTGTTAACAAGAGAAGGCTAAGTTGTTATCCATTGATATAATCATATATTACATAACAGTTTAATGAACTAGAAGCTAGAGATATCAACATGAGTATTTTTCAGTGACAAAATGTTGCAGGAGGAGACTTACTCCAATAAAGTTTAAAACAAGAATACACACGAACTACAATATTCCTAAACTAACCTTTTAGCCTGTTCCTCTGTGTTTCTGCCTACTAACATACAAGTAACCTTGTTCTACAGCAGGGGTTGGGACACTGGCCCCTCAGAATGGCTTTCCTTTTTGTAAATAAAATTTTACTGGAATAAAGCCAAGCCCATTAGTTTATGTATTTTCTATGGATATCTGCTGCTTTCATAATAAAACGAAAGTTGAGTAGTTACAACAGAGACCAGATAGTCAAGTCAAAAGTGTGCGCTATTACTGATCCAGCTATACCTCTACTGAGTATCTTCCCAGAAGAATTAATATCATTATACCACAGTGATGTATGCACAACCATGTTTATAGCAACACAATTTGTAATAGCTAAGTCTTGAAACAACCTAAATGCCCAACAGCTAATGAATGACTAAAGAAGATGTGGTTTTTCTACACAATGGAGTACTACTCTGCTACAAAAAGGGATAAACTGGAGACATTTGTAGGTAAATGGATGTACCTTGAGAACATACTGTTAAGTGAAATAAATCAGACACTCATGAGTACACATCAAATTGTTTCTCTGATATGGGAAACCATAAGTGTTAATAAGGACAAAGAAGTGTAATAGATATTATGTAAAAGGAAGATAATATTCAAAAAAGAGGAGAACTAGAAAGGGAGAAGGGGGAAAAGAAGGAAAGGGAAAAGAAAAGAAAGGGGAAAGGGAAAAAATGGAAAAATATAAATAAACCTGCTGTAAATAAGGAAGGGGAGCAGAAGGAGGGGGACTAAGATATATCATGTACAGGTAGAAAATAACCATGATGAATGTGATCATTATGTATACAATGTACCAATACATGTTCTTGGTAAACAAACAAACAAAAACCAATACTGTAAATAAGCATAATATACACATATTTTATGCTCATCTGGAACTGTTTTCTGGATAAACTCCTAGAATATCAATGATAAGAACAAAAAAAAAAAGACAAAGTTTGTTACTGCCACTGATGCAATGAGTTGGCTCCCTCAGTTCACAGCCAGGTATTGAGCTGGTTGCTGGAGATTCAATGGTGAGTAACAGACCTGCTCTCGAGGAGTTTAGACTAGTAAAGAGTTATATAAATTCAACAAAGTGTGTTGTACACTGAGAGAAAAATTGTCTATAACACAATAAAGTGTAAAAAGATACTTTTTATTCAGAAGTGGAAGGATGAATAAATGAGGATTAATATGTACATTGCCTGGCTCATAATGGGGGCTCAATGCTGTGAGTTTATTATTGGATCTATATTTGTATATTTGTGCCTGTCCTCATCCTTTATACAGCATACATTATATGAAGGACAGTAACGAAATTGAGGGAAGAAAAAAAGTAGAAAAATATTATTTAGAAGAGGAGAAAGTTCAGTGTATTAAATAATAAAAGACGAGGAATATCAGCTTTTACTTTTTTACAAGTTAATATTTGAAAAATAACGTCAACTGTATTATTTTTCCCTGAAAATATAAAATAGTCGTTTTACCAGAAATGTTGCCATTTGCTTTGCCTAGTGCTAACTATAAATAAGGTGAATAATATAAACATTTCTAAAATGTTTGGAAAGTATGAAAATATGTACTTTTCCACACTTTTGCCAAAATTTTTTGTTCTGTTTTAGTGAAATTCTGTCATTTTTGCCAATTGAAGAAGCAGAAAACATCTCTAGTTGAATGTGGCTAAAAGCTATTAGAAAATTTGTGTTTTATTTATTTTTTGATGATGTTCATGACCTTTGCTGGAATTTCAATTGTGTTGTTGATTCTTTCTTACTGACTTTTAACAGTTTACTATGTATTAATAAAGTTAACACATTATGGTATGAATTGTAGATATTTTTGCCAGTGTTATTTTGCCTTTTATAGATTTTTTTTTGGCTTTGATGCAATTTTGGTAATCTACTATTTGTTAATAATTTGTTAATCTATTATTTGACTTCTGAGGTTCTGTCAAACTTAGAAAGACATTTTTCACTCCAAGATTATTTTAACACTTCTCCTCTCATGTTTTCAGCTACATGTTTAAATTTTTCTGTTGCTTATAACAACATTTATTGAATAAAGCATATTATCTTGATTGGTGTGAACTGTCACTTTTATAAACTAGCACATCTCTTTATGTATTTGGTCTGTTTTAGAGTTTCTTTTTCTCCAGCAATCAGTTTTTATTGTTTCATTATATATGTATTTCAGACCTTTATAATATTCATAGAGTGGTTTAATTATTAGAGTTTCACAATGTTTAATTCCTGACAATACTGAATTTTTCAATACTCTTCCCCTTTGCCATTTTCCTAGTGAGTTCTCTTTATTACGTTTGTATAAGAAATTTAAAATCAGCTTGTTTCCTTTGGAATCAACCTGCTGCATATCTTGCTGGAGTCTTTTTTTTTTTTTCTTTAAGAAGCATTTTTTTAAAACCAGAATGTATATATGAATCATGTATAATATTTAAATATACAAATGTTTGATTTCTGTTCTGGGAGGTTCAGTAAATATGTGTTCTGCACATCTTTATTTTAAATAGCTTCACATATAATCCTCAGACCTAAACATCACAATAACATTATTTTAAAATAAGAAAACATGAACTAAAAATACTGAATCCTGACTAGATGATATTGGAAATAATTGTAAAATAGGGAATTCATGATTTTCTGAACATTAAATATATCCACAAACGTCTAGATTACAAACGTAACACATACCCTTTCTTTCCTTCCTCCCTTCCTCCCTTCCTTCCTTCTCCTCCCTCCCTTCCTCCCTCCTTCCTCCCTCACCTCCCTCCCTCCTCCCTCCTTCCCTTCTGTCCTTCCTTTTTCCTTGGAGTAAAATACCAGTAATTCAGCCTCAAGGTATGAATGTAAATAAAGACTGGGTGATATGTTCTGTTAAACTTCTTTCATTTTGTGTTTTGCAAATGTGTTGATCTTATGTTTTAAGAATATTTGTATTTCTCTATATTAATGATCTGTTTAAGAGCAGATTTTATGTAAAAATGAAGGATGGAAGAAGGATGGAGGAAAATGATCATGCGCAGTGTAAGCATGTGTAGAAATAGTCCATTAATTTGTACAATTAATGTGTATTAAAAGTAAAAATTTAAAAGAAAAAGGAGATCTAGACTATTAGCTGCTTGTTTGAATATAGGTTCTGTCAAATCAGGATTACATTTTTTTCTACTTTATCTTCCTTTTCTCAATTTTTAAAATTGTTATTAGTACAGGTTTGCGGCATATATTTACATTCATCATGGGGAGCTGGTACATGTACATAACACGGCTTAATTCTTTTTACTTCTCCCCTTTTCTACATCTGTAAGCATAATTTTACGAGTGCAAAATTCTACTCAGTGTTAGAAGTACCAGTACCTGCACAAATTTTCTCTGTTGCAAAACCCTTTAAAATCAATACTTATTATTTTTTGCTTTCACAATGAGAGTGTGACACACAATTGCTATTCTGCATATTAAGTGCAATCAAAGAGATAACTATAGGGCATTTGGGATTTTAAACTCAGGCCAGAAGAGGAAATGTTGGGGAGATAGTCTTGATCCCTTAGATATATTTCTCAATGAACAAACTGTCAAAAACAGCGTGGCGAAAATAAGAAGGCTTCAGACAGAGCAAATGTACTGTACTGCTATAATCTTGTTATTTTGCTAGCTACATTCATGGCATCTTTCTTTCAAACTTCTCTATCCCTGGTTTGTCATCATTTCCAAAGTATCCTTTTAAGATACAAATGAAGGCCAACATTTTATTAGTTGTAGATAATGAAATATCATTCTTAGAAGGAGAGGGAAGCAAGGAGAGAAGAAAGAGAGCAAGGAAGGCCCTCAGAATGCAGATCATGGTAACTTGGCATTTCTAGCTGGAGCCAAACTTCATTTAGATTCAGTTATAAAGGCTTGTAAATGGTAGTAAATGAAATAAGGTACTGAAAAATTACCACAGGGAAGGGGTAGTCAGGAACCCATTTCATATTTTTTGCATTTTAATTGTCTTTTTACTATTTTCTTATAGAGTATTAATTGCCCATCAAAATGATAATTATCCAAGGGAGAAATAGCTTATATGCAGACTTTAAATGGAAACAAATCAATTTACAACAGAATGTATGAAAAACAACAAAAATACTCAATTCCAGTGGTGAGCAATCTTTTGTTGTTTCTTTTTATGTGTTAATTTGCAGAGGCTGCAATGGCAAAATTTTAAAGGAAGGTATCTTAACAATGGATATTTATTTTCTCACAGTTCAATTTTGGTGAGGGGCCTCCTCTTGGCTTGTACATGGTTGTGCCTCTGAGTGCATGTGGAGAGAAAGAGTGAACTCTGTTTACAAGGATATCAGTGCCTTTGAATTAGGGACCCACTCATGTGGCCATATTTAAGCTTGATTACATCCTGAAAGGTTGTACTTGTCTCCTCAATCATATGTTTCTAAATATTATCACACTGGGGGTTAGAGATTCACTAGGTGGCTTCTGGAGAGAGGGAAATGTAATTTACTCCACAACATTTTTCTGCTTATCCGGGTACTGGGGCTTGAACTCAGGGTCTTATGCATGTGAGGCAAGTGCTCTACCATGGAGCTACATCCTCAGACCTTTAAATTTTTTTTTTTTTGACAGACTCTCGGTAAATTGCCCAAGCTGGCTTTGAACTTGTGATCCTCCTGCCTTAGCTTCCTGAGTAGCTGGGAGTACAAGTCTGTGCCAGAGTGGCTGGCTCTCAATAGTTCTTAACAAAATGTTCCTGTAACTAAATAAAACTGACTTTAAAATTGCAAAAATTGCCATTAGCTTTGGATGCACAAAATTCAACTAGCTTAATATGTTTGAAATGACTTTTGTTTCTTTTCATTCAGTTTTTCTGAGTCACATTTTTCTCTTCTGCCCTTCTAGCCAAAACCCAGAAGTAGAAATGGAAGAACGAAGGATACAAAGAGGGACAATGAATAGAATGTAAAATAAAGCTATTTTAAAGAAAAAGAGATATATATTTGGAAGTGATGTGGGAATGAAATTTTAAAATATCAAAAGCGAGATGAAAATTTACATCCTCATCCACTTGTTCTTGCATCTCTGAAATCTTTACAGTCTCCTTAGCACTGAGATAAAAGCTTGTAAACAACTAAAACAAACTTTAGGTCAAGCTTTGGTTCTTTTCTGCCTTTGCAGTTTTTAGGTCTTCTTTCATGCTAGTAGTCATTTCTGTGATCGCTTGTGTATCACTATGGTTTGGGTATGGTGTGTTCTTTCAGACTCATGTAGCATTTAATTGCCTTTGTGAGGTATTAATTGGGTGGAAACCATCTGACTATGGTGGTTTTGGGAAGTGGTTAGGATTGGGTAAAATTTTTAGAATGGAGCCCCCATGACTGAATACTAGTGGCTTTGTAAAAGGGAGAGAGACTAGCCAAACACACACAATATGCACTCTCCTTGTCTGTGACCATGCAATGGGCCACATCAAGACTCTGCCAGCAAGAAGGCCATCACCAAATGTTGCTAATTGACCTTGTACCTCTAGAACTTTAAGTCATAATAAACCTTTTTGGCTTTATGCATTTCATGATTGTAACAAAACAGATTAAAACATGGATCTTCCAAAGATGGGTTAAACTAGTGTTGAGGTAGAACAAAAAAAAATCTTAAATCTTATAGGCATAATAAATTTCTGTAAAACACTTTGCCCAAATTCACTGAATAGTCATGCTATAAATATGAAGAAAAGGTTTTGCTAAGTCTGGCAGAGATTCATTAAAATATTTCCTCACAAAACAGGAGCAGTAACATATATAAAACATGTATTTTGGCAAGTAGCCTTTGTTTAGCAAGAGTCCTCAGTAAATTATGGAACAGAATAAAGGGCTTCTCAGTTAGGGTGATCAGGCACAGGTTGAAGAAATTGACTTCTGTTGGGGAAGGACTTCTGTTGGGGAAGTCCGACTATTGACAACTGACAGTTTTGGAAAAGCCATTCTTGTCTCTTCTTGGAGCTTGACTCCTGAATTTCAGAAAGCTGTTAGAAGTTTTGATTTGAGTATCAAATTCATATCAAAGTTTTTGTAGATTTTTTCCCTCTGGCAGATCATTTTGTTCCAAGGTTATATATAGACAAACTAAAATTACAGCAGAAAGTCTAAATGGCTTTTTGCTTCATCATTCTCTGCATAAAGGCATCAATTAAGACACAAGACCGAGAGTGGGAGGGTGAATTATTCCTTCTATTGGCTCTGGGCTTTTAAAGAGGTAATTCAGGAATGACTGTCCCAGTGTCACAGGACGCGGCTTTGTCTCTTCAGAGCATTTTGAAGTGGAAGCAGCCTATGTGAGCTTGCTCTCCCACATCGGGGCAGGCACGGCTCAGCATTAGGGGACTGGCAATCAACATCTTGCGTCCCATGCAAGCAAAATCAGGAAACGTGGCATGAGAGCTGCTTCAGGTGTAAGAACCTCCTCAGTACAGGGGTCCTTTCCTCTGCACTTGCCAATACAGTCCCACACCATTATTCTTTCAACTCTCTATCTGCATTTTTAAGTCTGCCTTTAGCTACTGTCTCAATTTTCATTTTCTTCTTAAAATTTTAGGAGTGAATTTGCTAGTTGCATGCACAACTCATGTGCATATGTGTACATATTACATATACATAAATATTCTTAATGCAAGTAACAATTTTCTTTATAATTTCTATACGCAAAAATTTATCTTAATATGTACTATTTTTCATAGCATTTATGTATGAAAGAAGGAATTCATATATAGTCTTTTTAAAAGGATAAATGGAGCACACTGATAAGAGGCTTGGTTCCCTAACCCTTTCTATTGCCCAAGAAACTGTAAGTAACATAGATTTACCCCATCACATTCAACCATAAATAATCGACAGACTTATTTGGTTAATATCTACTACCTACAATATGTGAGACAGTATTACCTCCTTTGTTCTTCATCCCACAAATGCATGTCTCTAGTTTGTTTTAAGACAATGTGCATTGATAAAATTGAAGTAACATCTCCTGCTTAAAATAAAATCTTGGACTGCTCAGAGCAAAGCTGTGCATACCCAGATCTCAAGTACTTCTCAGTACGCACTTATTTGTAGTAGACAAACAGAATTACTTTTGGGCAGGGATTTGAATCCTCAGATAAGGCTTAACTCAGCATATTTGATCCAGAATTGAGAGTATTTTAGTGTTTAAACCATGAAATGGTACACTAAGATTTCTGCTCCAAGATGAGAAGGGCACTTAGTACAACTGTCTTGCATGTTCTATATGTTCTTTGGCCTCTTATCTGGTTTCTGATCTTTATATATGATAATTAACTTGATAAGGTCTTATGAGATAAATAAATGAATCCGATGCTGGAAAAATAAAAGAGGTGGATGAGGAGGGTAGAAGGGAATTGGAATCCATTATGTACTAACCCCCTACAGTGAATGTAATCATTGTGTGCTTCAAACATGTATTAATAAATTTTTTTTAAAAAGATGAGAAGAATAGTAACTTTGAAAAATAAATACGCAATAAATTACAACCAAGATTTTGAACTTGAAAAATTTATTTTGGGGGAAAATTGGAGCCATTTTTGTCAGGTAAATATTTTCTCTATCTATCTATCTATCTGATAGTGTTCACTCTTCCTCTGAATAGTTTTTCAAAATCACAGGTTTCAAAGTTTGCTGATGATTGAATTTTTCTTTCTTTCTTTTCTTTTCTTTCTTTCTTCCTTCCTTTCTTTCTTTCTTTTAATTTAACTTTTTTTTTTTTTTTACCAAGAACACATACTGATACATTGTATATATAATGATCACATTCATCATGGTTATTTTGTACCTATACATGATGTATCTTGGTTTCTTCTTTATTTCTTGATAACATAATAAGGTAAGTTTAGAATGCACCTGCATTTATTGTTAGAATATTTAACAATATTTATTCTAATAAACACTAGCTATACACAATAGTGGTAAATGTAAAAATCCATTACTTAATTTCTATTTTTCAGTTCACCCTTTTGTTTCTTATTCATTGAAAATCTTTTTGTTATACCTCTTCCATGTTACTATATGTCAGTTTCTATACCATGATTTGGAAATGTATAAGGTGAATGAAATATAGTTCTTATCCTAAAGAATATTAGGTAAGAAGATATATAGACTAACTCAAAATGCTAATTGCAGAATAGGACAACATTACCATGATAAAGTATGTTGGCACTAGACAGAAATAATTGATTTACTCTCTGGCATAGAGGGGCAAACCAAGACATATTGGAGGAAGTGATGCTGAGTTGGGTTATAAAAGGAGGATCAGGTCAGCGTTGACAGATGGGTAGATAGAAGCAGCACTGTGGCATGGGACATGCAGGTTTTCTAGACTTGCGCAAAAGACCAGACTTGAAACAATAGTATTTGCTAAGGGCAATAATAATATTTTATTCTTTCACTTCAATGATATTTATTATGAGGCTGCTTTTGCCAAATATTGTGTCAGGAGTACAAAGGTTATACAAAAAGCCCTGTATTTGAAAGGGGAAATAACAGGAGATTATTCTGAAAAAGTACACAGGATCGTGCTAAGAAATGACTTTTTATCTAATAATGCAAAGTCATTGATGACACTGAGGGGGAAATGGAGACAGAGATGAATATGAAAGAGATCATACTTGGAGGCTAGTTGAAGGAGAGGGCAGAGAAGTGAAAAACCTGGAGCCCACTGAGGTAGAATGCCAGGAATCTAGGGCATTAACTAGGGCCAAGTGATCACTGAAATGAGGAGAAATTGCTGGACACACAACTAACGACAGGATTAACAAGATTTGAGAAAGAGAAAGGAAAGACTTTTAGATGTAAAGAAGGCCATGGATCAGCTTCTAAAAAATAAGATAGAGAAAATAGATAAGAATGAATTAAGAGGTCAATTGTCTGAAAGCTTTTCTAGTTTAAAGTTTTGTGGTACATTCAATAAGCAGTTAAATATGTCAAATTATTATAGGAGTGAATGGGGCAGAAATTCTGAAGCTGAAATTCTCTGTATGCAATCAAGAGTAAAAGATGCCAATGTGATATCAGTGAGGAAACAGAAGTGCAAGAAGAGGGAACTAAATGTAGGACTCTGGATATTAGTGCTCCAACCCTATGCTAAGTAATATGGATCATAAAGGTGAGATGGTAGGCCACTTAATGGTTTAAATCAATGTCTATGTCTTTTTATAGGATATAATTTCAAAGTCATTTTGCGTTTGAGCAGTTATTAGACATACAGCATTATTTTTCCAATTTGAGCAGTACTTTATCGGAAGGAAAATATGACTGATTTTTTTTAGAACTCTAAAAATATTTTTAATGCCACCTTTCCTGCACAGACATTACCTTATGTCTGCACCTCATTGAGAAATTTCATATGATTCAGAAAATATATACTTTACTCCGATACCCTGTTTTTGGTAATACTATTATACAATGTCATTTTGCAAATTATTTATAGTAGCTGGGATGAAGTTTCCCTTACATAAGCAAATAACTCTCAAGAATTAGTGGTTTAAACATATGTTAAGTATTAGCTTTTATTTTTTTCTCTCCTTTTCAGCAAGCAGTCTAGAAGTGGTACTGTTTCAAAAATAATAAAACAAATGGGAAATAAAAAAATTAAAGCCCATTTAGAGACTTTATGTATTTTTTCAGGTAATTCTGGAATGTGGAGGGCATCAAATCAGGTAGAGAGTCCAAAGCTAGCTTATCCTCTTAGTGGGTTCTGTCAAACTCTGCAAATCTTGCGTTATGGCACAAGAGGTGCAAGAGGGTGAATTCCAGGGTTTTACACTCCAGTAACAAATAGCACTGATAGAACAAATCATGAGTAAGTTATATTATATATAATAGACTAATTACTACTGGTTTCTTTTATAATCTGTGATATGTATGGATAATCAGAAACCTTTAGTGAAGTGTTTCATTCACTGATTCTTTTTTCATTTATTATTCATTTAGTTACATGATATTAATTGAATTGTCTATTCAAAAAGTCCTTGGGATAGTAAGATAAGTACGAAAATATCTGCTTTTAAGAGACAAAATCAAATATATTCTGTAGATTTCTATCTTTTCTAAAACATAAATAGAACTTTGAAAAAAATGAAACAGTCTACACACAGTAAGTACTGAAAATTATGCAATAAATACTCAGGTGGTTATCTTTCAGAATGAGCGAAAGAGTTTTATTATACAGTACTTGTTTCAGGTTTCTTTGGTTAAATAAATTAAAGGTTTGGTTAGATTTCTATTCCATTTTTTGTTTTACAGCAAGAAGTTAGCCTAGAGAAGTTAGCCTCTAGATGTATTTCCCTAGAGTCCAAGTTTTTATAATTCTACACCTCTGTGCACAAGCCGTAAAGGGTATACAGTGTGTTTTCCTTTGCTTCCCACTTGTAAGCTGTAGAAAGAATCACAAATACCTATATTTTTTCTGATACCAGTATTTTCAATCAAAATAATACATACTTTTCCCCACATAGTAAGTTTCTTTATTTTTCTGTTATTTAGTATTTTATTTTAGACATATAAACCAACTATTTTTTCATAAAATTGGATTTTCTGAGTCTCAGACTACACTCATGGTCAAGAATAGTAGATATTATTTTTTAAAAAAAGCACTGGACATTATGAAAAATCTTATCTCTGAGTTTTTTTTCCTAGCTACCTCTAAACACTTGCTGTTAGCATTTTTAAAAATTTTAGTATATCGAATGTATATGAAATAATATTTTAAGAATATGGTCTTGAGGTGCATCCATTTACCTGGAAATGTCTCAAGCTTATCATTCTTTATGACACACTCTTAAGTGAAATAAATCAGACACAAATGTTTAAATACCACAGTGTTTCTCTGATGTGAGAAATTGAAAGTGTAAATAGGGACTAAAATGTATTATGCTGGGGAAAGGGAAGAAACTGTTTAAATGGGAAGGGGAATGGGGGGAGGGGAAAAGAATGAAGGAACAAGAAAAAAGAGAATAGAAGAAGAAAAAATGGAAACAAAAGTTTTGTAAATAAGGAGGGGAAGAGGAGTTGAAGGGAGAGGAGGGGAATGGGAAAAAAAGCAGCAGCAAGATATATCATGTAGAGGTACAAATTTCCTATGGTGAATGTTATTATTATGTATATCTAAAGTGTACCACTAAAATAAAAGTTAAAAAAAGAAATATATTTCTCATATGATTGCTAATGACTTTGAATATATTTTCCTATATTTATTGGCATATTTTAAACATTTATTTGCACGCTTGTTTCTTCTGTGAAGTGTCAAATCTTTTCCACACTTTTTTCTTAGATTGTCTTATAAAATTTTCATAGTTCTATATGAATTTTGAATTCTATTCTGTTTTTGGTGCCATGTATTGCAAAAGTCTTCTGCTTGTGGTGCATCCTTTGTTTTTGGATATAAAATATGAGGTAAGTTTGATAAATCCCAAACCAAATGATCCCAAAATACTTTGGCCTGAGAAATTATCCACTGTCAGGGGTAAAGTATGAGTTTGAGACATTTATCATCACTCCCTACTCCTCCAACTCATAAATTATCTCCAACTGTCCAAAATTATCTGCCTTGAGTACACTAAGACTAATCTTATTGTACTTTTTATCATTGTTTATCTCAGTCATCAGATACCAACATGACCTCTTCATTCTAAAACAAAGCTCTGCAAATTTTGTGTAGTTCCCTATTGCCCCCCTTCCCAGCTCCTGCTGTTGGGGATTCGCAGTTCCTCTTCAGCAAAACTCCTCACAGACTCCAACTCTGCTGAGAAACTGCCTTCCATCTTCCTGATCTGAGGTAAACTTGACTCACCTCAGGTCACAGTTCCCAGAGGCCCTCTGATGTGGCTGCTGGACTGCTCTTGCAGCCCTGGAGTATATGTATTTCTTTTTTGCTTCTGCACTTTGAGTTTGTTCAAATCTGCTTTTGGTTTCTCAATAATTCTGTAAAGTCTTCTACAAATACTACTTGAATTTCTTCCTGGATGTTTTCTCATATATAATGTATTGTAAATGTGATGTTCTAATTTTCAAGTGTTACCATTTGATATATTGTGTAAAGTCCATTGCTTCCTCTAACTTGCCTCCTTGTTTAGTCCTTTCACTTTTTGGAATAGTGTTTCCATTTATTCTGCTGGAGTCTCCTGAGGACTGGGAGCCCAGGCCCCGCGCCGGCCTCTTCTGACACAGTGTAGTGATGGTGGTTGACTAGAGTGGAGTGATAACTGGCTTTGTAGTTTTGTCCTGATAAGCTGCTATTTTCCTGGTCATTTGACCAGACACAGCAAAGTTTTTCCCTTTGGTTGGTTTGTTTGTTTATTCATTCATTTATTTATTTATTGTCTCTACCCCTTGACTTTTCTAGATTGCTGAATTTTGCAGGTGCATAATAGTTCTGTCGCATTATTTCCCTTTTCCTTTCCAGAGGTCTGATAGTGTATTATTCCCGTCTGCCATCCTCCATTTTCACTACATTTTCTTTAGCTCTCTTCACATTTTCTTTATGTAATTTTTATTTTCTGAGTCATTTTCCTGCCTTCCATTAATGTTCTGTATGAAATTTTTAGTTAAAATTATTTCACCTTGAGCAGCTTGAACTTGTGTTTTCACCTTGTAAATGAACCGATAAGTAACAGTGGGATAATCTACCACTCCCCACTTTGCAAAAATCTTTACCACATGTGTAATTATAACCAAACCTTAGACCTGTTGCGCATATATGGTGACTGAGCATCACGTACTACATGACTCATTTAGCTCCTCAACGATCACCTCTCTGACCCTCGAGCCTTGACCCTCGTGTGGTTTGCCACCGTGTGCTTTTACTGTCAGAGCGAGCTCTGGGTCTTCACTAAGACATGACATGGCATTTTCTCTGTTATGTTTAATTCTCGGGCATATGCATAAACACAGTATGTTTTCAGTTTGAAATGTGTATTTTTTAAAATCAGTATCACAGTTGTCAGCTTTCTAAACTTGAAACCTCCACAGCTTAGAAATAAGAAAAAAATATTCTCTGTAATCTAATTGTTTTATATCACAACTTATCCAGGAAAGAAGTTGCCCCCCGCAACTTATCCAGGAAAGAAGTGTTATTCTTCCTGGCTTTTGGGAACCTGAAATTAATTCCCTTCAGAAACTGCGGGACACATGTGCATGCAGGAGGTACATTTCTAAATTTTCAGTATTCATTCTTTTTACCTATAAGGAACAAAAGGTCTCTATAAATTATCACCAGAATCATCAGGGAAACGAATCTGGTGCTGACAGACATGAGAAAATGTAACATGTGGACTTTTACTGGGGTTTATGACACTCAGAGGAAAGATAAGGACATTCTTTTGGGCTATTTTTATTTTCAAGACTGCATACTAATTTGGAAAATTTCCAGAGTAATTTCCATTAATTATCCTCCATGTTGTCTCTTGGAAATGACTTGTTAAATAGTGCATTCTTAAATTATTTTCTTTTCTTGGTTTCTGTGGGTTCACTTGCTTCTTGTTCCTCTTTCCACCACGTTATGGTTTGTGTCTAGATGTCCCTCCCAAAGCCTCATGTGGTAAGACATAGCTAGATCTAAAGTGTGTGATTACTAGATTAATCCACTGATCGGTTTGACATGGTTCTGCTGGGATCAAGGATGTGACACTAAGATTAAGGGTATTAGGATTAAGGGTGGGAGTACTGCCCACCCTAAAGACAGGTAGCCTGGATAAAATATAAGATACAGGAAGAAGCTGGTTAGCTGCTTGCTTCCATTGCTTGCTTGCATTCCTTGCTTACCTGGCTGTGTTCTGCCTGTCTGCCATGCTACCCTGCCTCGGACCCAGCTGATTGTGAACTGAAACCTCTACAAACTGTGAGCCAAATAAACCTTTCTTCCCCTAACTTTGGGTGTCGGGTATTTTGTCCCAGCAACAAGAGAAAAGTAACTAAAACACATCACTTTCTCTCATCTTCTGTACTGGGTCTCCTTTATCTGGTTCTTCCTGAAATGTTGGGTCCACCCAAGGGAGGTTGTTGGAGATTTCTCTCTCTTCATTAGACATTTTATCTAATTCATATAATTATCAATATACCAGTGAATCACAAACTTATATTTTAGACACTGGTTTCTCCTGAACTCCAGACTCGTATATTTGGTTATCTTCCTGTAATATCCACTCTATTACCCATAGTTCCAAATATCTAAAACAGCTGCTTATCTCTCTCCCACTATTCCATTTCAACAACTTATCTTCATCCAGTGTTTTCCCCTTACCCAGAGTCGTTCATGACAAAAATATTAAAACCATTCTAGTCTTTTAATCTTTTTTTCAGTGAGATGCTTATAGAATCCAGGATTATTGGACTGGATGGGTGATTGTATAATTTGCCTGCACCAGATTAACAGAGAGTGTATGTGAGATAGTTAATTTTCCATGTCAACTTTGCTAGGTTGTGGTACTCAGATATTTCATCGAACATCAGTCTAGATGCTGTTATGATGATATATTTTAGATGAAATTAAAATCTAAATCCATGGGGTGTGAGTAAACTAGGCTATTTCCCACGATGTGGGTAGGCCTTGTCTAATCAGCTTGCTGACTTACCCTGCAGAGAGTTAACTTACCAGTCTCCAGGATCACACTTGACTCCCTCTCTCTGTCTCCGTCTCTCTGTCTCTGTCTGTCTCTGTCTCTCTCTCACACACACACATACACATACACATTATGTTTTTCTTTTCCTCTAATACAGATTTTGACAGGGATGTATGTGAGGAGGTTGATCATACTGATCATATTAGTCTACCCTTTTTTCTTCTCCTGGCCCTAGAGTTTTCATGGTTGATGGACCCTATACTGAGGGTTGGTAGTTGATAGAAATCTCAACCATGAAACTAATTTCACTCCTTTCTTTGTTCTTTGAATGAAAAGTTTTTCCATGTGTCCTTTCTGGTTTTTTTTTAGGTCATTTTGGTAACTCCCCCTTTGTCTTGAGTAATTCAAGCGCTTTGTATATTCTGTACAGCTTACATTGACAGCATGCATCTGAAAATTCTTAAAATTCTTAGTATTTTTTTTTAATTTGAGTATATGTTTTTGTTTCTGTGTGGGCTAAAGGAAAAAAGAAAAATTAATAAAACAAAAAACAAGCCTTTGAATTGCCAGACACAAAGCAGAGAAAGAGGAAAAAGTACACCAAAGTACACTAAAGATATACATCCTTCACAGCTAGAAACCAATAGCAAACAATGATTATGCCTGAAATACATCTTGTTTTTTATAATCGGGTATGCTATATTATGATTTTGAGCTAAAAGATAAAGGCCATAGAACTACTTAAGATTTAAATTTGGAAAGTAGTCATACTAGCGTAAGTCTTCTGAATTTTGGAACCTAGAGATCAAACATTTGATAATCCACTGCATTAACATATTTAGGTGGCTTTCGAAGAAGATATAGAAACATATAATTAGAAACACGGTGCTCCACGTGTTCACTTCTGGCAGATGGTGTTCTCCTGAGGGTTTCGAGTATTGAAGGCAGACTCCTGAATAGTGTTTACAAGCGTGGCTCGGGGTGGGGGGGAGCTGAGTAACATATTTAAAATTTGCGTTAAACACAAACATTTAAATATAACTATTTTTATGAACTTCTTTTGTCTTGTCTTTTAAAAATACTATTTTATGAAAAAATAAAACAAAATGTCATAATCAAATAATAAGAGAATAACAATAGTCATTACATTGTGTATTGTTATCTTCAGAGTAGTAAGAATCTTTTCGGTTTATGTCTTGTACTCTGGACCTGTCTTAACTTTTCAAAATATTGGCAAATTCAAAATCAATCTCTCTCCCTCCATTCTGAGAGACTTTGAGTAAAATGCAGTTGCTTATCTCCATAATATTTATTATGTAGCTAGCAACACTCGCACTTTTTTCACTAGATGTTGTCTTTCACTTTTCACTGAGATAAATAGGAATGAATAATGAAAATTCTGTTTCGAGAGGGAATTTATCAGTCATAAACCAAATTCTTTAATGAGGAGATAGCAAACAAAGTGTTAGTTTGAGGTAATATAAATACACTAATTATGAGAAGAAAATACAAATTCATCAGAAACTAAATGTTTCTAAATTACCAGACCTCCTAAAGATGGACTAGTAATTTGATGATGTAAATGTAAATGAATCAATAATTTTAGGATTTGATTTTTCTTAAATTGAATGCGACTGTCCAAAAATGGAATTCTGCCTAGAATGTTGAATTTTAGTAATCATTTTTGGAGGTATTCCAAAGAATTACACATGTTTTCAGTAATCATATTTGCAAAAGAAAGTTTACTTCCTGATATTTTCAAAATTATAAATTTAAGGTCACTTTGGGCATAAACTTCAACAGATTAACTTGGGAAAATACCTATCACTTATGCAATCAGCGAATCAAGTAAATATTAGTTAACAAAAATTTTATGAAAAAAATACTATACCTGTTTTTCTAGTTAGTAAGTCATTTTTCATATGTTTCCTTAAGACCAGTTTTTTTTTTTTTAAGTTTAGCATTAGTATATTCACAATGTAACAGTGCTTATGTTGGAAAAAAAGAAAACACGATCAACCAAGTATCTTCCATAAAATACTCATGAGCAATACTTAAACATTTTTCTCTTTTTCTACACATGTTTATACCATTGAGATTCAATGAAGATATCTTCATTCATATTAATTTTACCTAAATTTTTAATTTAAATATTTTCCTTATTACTGAACTTTTTTGATAGTTGCTTTGTAAGTGACTATGCAATATGATGATTATTCTATATTTCCCTTAGATGTTTCCTTATCATTCCCCTGTTACTGAAATGCAATTTTGGAGTTTTAAGAGAATATGTTTTTCACTTCTTTTATTAAATTTAGTCCTAAATATTTTATTCTTTTCAATGCTATTGTCCATTGAATTGGTTTTTAAATTTTATTTCTGGTTTGTTGGTATTAAACAGAAATACCACTGATTTTTATATATTCATTTTACACATTTATGCTCATTATATAGACATGTTCTATATTTCCTGTAAATTGGCAGCTGAATTAAATGTCTTGATTAGCCTCAGGCTGTCTCTTTGTTCAGATCATAGGTGAGGTTTTGATCTTTCATCAGAAGATTTTCTGGTTTTTCCTCCCTTTTGTTGTCACTAGGAATGTTTATTGTTCAAAGCTTGGTTACTGTAGATCACTGTTAGGTTTTTCTAGCTGATGAAACTAGGACATTTTATGTGTGTATGCACACAGAGTTACATGTAAAGATTGAATACATTATGGTTTTACAGAATGTTTCCATTTAATTTTTTTTAAATGCTTCTGATTTTCAAGAGTGGGACAGTTAACCACATTTTATTTGCCACAGTGATCCTCTACTCAGATAGTTTGAGTACAGATAGCTCAACTCAGAACACCCTCTGTCCTTCTGTTCTTATTCTTGATTTTGAAAGTTTCATATTAAGGCTTTTCTTGAATTCTCAACTAACTTAATCTAAAAGCATACAGTAGATATTAGTAAGAAGTATTGATTCTATAGAGCCGCAAAACTGTTTTTACTTAAACTGGAATTTAAAACACTACAATTAATACAGTCATGTATGCCATATTGAGTTTGGGTCAACATTAGGCCACATAAAATGGTTGTCTCATAAAGTTATATTACCTAGTGTTACAGTTTATGTTCAAGTGTCCCCACAAAGCCTCATACACTCACAGATGGGGCTTTCGGGAAGTGACTGGATCATGGGTGTGTGATACTCATCACTGGATTAGTCCACTGACAGGCCTATAGCTGGCTGTGATGTCCAGACATGAACCCTGGTGAGAAGAGGTGGGCCATGGAGGCATGGCCTGGAAGGGTATATATCCCTCTTCCTCTCTTGATCCCTCCTCTGCTTCTTGTCTCCATGACATGGACTATTTTTCCTCTGCCATACCCCTCTGTCCTGGGCCTCTGCCTTGGAGCCAGCAGACTATGAACTGAAAACTCTACAAACTCTGAGTCAAAATAAACCTTTCCTCCTTTAAATTATGGGTATGAGATATTGTGTCTCAGAAATGAGAAAGTAACTAAGATACCTAGTGACATCATAGCCATTTTAGTTTATAAGTACACTGTGATGTTCACACAATGAAGAAATTGCCTGACCAAATATTTCTTGTTACATGTACCTGGCATTAGCAATACGGAACTATACCACGACTGCTTAGAATCTAGATACCAAGCAATCTAGAAATGGGCAATTGGGGGGGCACATAAAGTATGCTTTTCTGTCTATGCTTTTATATGTAAGACTGTTCTCTTGGTGAGAGACACTTTGCTCATGCCTGCCTTGAGTTCATAAGCTATATCATCTGGGTTTATTTTTCTTTTTTGGAATTGTCTGTTTATTCAAAAGATAGCTTATGAAATAAAGCCATTTGTTTCCATTTGTGTAAGTTTCAATCTGGTAATTAACAACAGATTTTTTAAAAAGAGAAAGAGAACCATTCTCTTCTGCTAAAACTTTTCAAGGAATCATTTTAATATTTTGATCTCATTTAAAAATTCTCTACTAAGACAAGCCACATTAAATAGACTCCTCTGCAGAAGAACCATCTTTCCAGCAACCTATGGTTAAGAACCCTCTTTGTTCTCCCTCTTTTTATTAAGACTCTAAAATGTCTCACAAACTGCTGATGTGTGCACTTTGATTTCTGACACAGACTGAGCTACCTTGAATGATTTGTTGAAACTCCTAGGGGTATTTTTATAGAAAAATGTATACTGCAGTATTGCAGATGGGAAAGAATTGAAATGTATATGACAAGCCCAACTGCATCAAACACATCATCTGTATAGTAATACCTCTGCTCATGAATGCCTCTGTTTGCAAACAATTCGATTTACAAGAAAAAGTGCTCGGCAAAATTTGCTTCTGTTCTCAAACTCTGCATCGGGTGAGAAACACAACTATCTTCCCCACACAAACACAAAAGCAACTATCTTTCCTCAAAATTGTAAAACAAATTAAATTCATAAACCGAGTTACCACTGTATTATTCATCTTATTTCTCTTTAAAAGAATCTTAACAATACCATCAAGCGAGGGATTTTTTAAGAGAAAGTATGGCTAGTCAATACGGTGTACAGTCTGAAAATAGCAAGTTTGAAAGAATTTTAGTCTATACTAACTCATAATTTCAAAGGACAAAACTCTTCCATGATTTGGTGCTTAAAATTATCTCAAAGTATTCTTGATCTAGCCTCAGAGCTCTTTAGCCCCATGGATTCTGTGCTTGTGAGAAGGGATCATGGGGCAGAGAAAAGTGTTCACCGCATAGTTGAGACATTTAAAAAAGAAAGAGAGAGAAGGATTTGGGGTTTCATAGTCTCTTTTGAGGTCACGTCCATAGTTATCAGAGGACTGACCACAAGAGACCATTTCTTAAAGGTTTCACTACTTCCCAATAGCATTGTGCTGGGGACCAAGACTTTAACACATGGGACTTTGAGGACATTCTAGTTCCATACTATAGGAGGAATGTAATCCTGCTGTATTCATTTTGGAAAAAGAAGTCCCATTTCACCCTGGAATTTAGGTGTTTGATCTTTCCAGGACAGAAAATTACATTGTACTCCTCCTGTGACAGGTTTTTCCTTTCATCTTCTAATGTGAAAAGAAAAACTACCCCTTGATCTTAGCCATTTTGACAAAGCATATCACTTGTCAGAGGTTGGGGGGGGTCAGTTTGCAACCTGAGATACTTCAAAGGTGATTTTAAGTGTGTATGTGCTTTGGTGTATGTCTAAAAACACATATCAAGATTTTAAAATTACTAAACAAATGAGATTAGAGGTGGTAAAGAGAAGAAAACAAATAGCTGAAAGGAAAATAATCTTTGACTATAATCTGTTTTTAACAAGAAGCACTATGGATTTTATTATTGAGTAGCAAAAGTTCTCTTAATCAAAAAAAAATCTAACCCATGATCTCGTAGATTTTTGTGTCCTTTTTTATGTCTCTAAATTAATTTTATGTCCAAAAAAGCTAGAATTTCTAATATTTCTTACTATTTAAGAAGTAGCCTGTTCATTTTCAGGCTAAATCAAGATCATCATTAAAGTATTTGTTACCTTTAAAATCTTTTGACATACATTGACTTTTTAAAAAGACAAATTCAACTCTTAACATCCAAAGGTGCTTTTCACATGCAGAAGACTACTAGATAGCATCAGTGATTCGCCCTTTTATTTCATAAAGGATAGGATACTAAAATAATTATATATATATAGGTATACATATATGTATATACACATTCATGCCATAATTTTAATTAGTTTCAGAAGAAATATGGCTTTTTTGTGTTCTGGACATAATTAGACAACTCAAATTTGTAAGTAAGAAATGCCAAAATGCCACAGTAAAGAATAATTTGAATCATAAATCCACTATTGAGGAGCAAGGAATATTCTCTTGTAGAAATGATGCTACAAAAGTCTCTGGTGCCTGCTTTATAATTTGTGGATCCCCTGATTGCCAGATCAGAAACAATGTTTATTTTTCTGTCAGGAAAATTGCACATTAAGTGATCTTGCAGAAAGAGAAGTGTCTCTATGTTTATTAGGACTTCAGGCATAATTTAGTAGGACTGTCCTTAATGATCTATGAATCTTAGCTTTGGAATACATAATCTTATAAAGGAATGGAAAATACTTGTGGCAAATAAAGGTCCTGAGCCAAGAGAGCCTTGGGATATTTAAAAAAATCTCCAAGAAGAAAGGAAGCATCAGACTGTAAGTACATATGGATTTAGTTTTGTTACTCATACGACAAGGACATTTTTACTAAGTACAACAAAACATTACAAATAAAGGATTGAATTCTCAGTGCTGAATTAGAAAATGGCTAACAAATCTATGTGGTACAGTGTTCACTTTGGAGATGAAATTTAACTACGAGCACAAACTGAGAAAACAACATGAATACCTTGTTCTGTCGTATCCACTAATCACTTCACATAACGGTACACATGTGGGGGTCACTTTTGTCTCTTCAAACTTTACAGAACAAAAACATTGTGTAGAACACTACCTCCTAAATAAGTGAAGCCTTGCACACTTTCTCCAAGCTACTACCTCCCAGATTTTTGAAATATTAATGACTAGAGATATGTAATGACTGATCCTTGAAGATATGAAAATTAGGTGAGCATTTTCCTACACTGAACAGATTATCTATTATTTGGTAAAGTTTCTAGTTTCTCTTTTGGTTTTTACCTTAGGTACCTTCTGGAATTTTTGTTGTTGTTTTTAACCTTGTAATGTGTATATCTCTCTGAATTTGCTTCTCACAGAGGGCACATAGTAGTTGGCACAGTTACAAGGGCTAGTAGTACTTGCATGTAGAGCAGGAGCCAAACATTTCTTCCTTTTGGCTCAACTAAAATATCTTACTATGAATTTACTTTTAATTAACTTTATATCTGTTTTATACTTTCACAGTGGATCACTTAATTCTGGCTGGTGTATTTCTTTCAGTAAAATTAGTTGCTAAAATTGGTTCTTGGTTTAAATAAATTCCTTAACAAATGTCTGATCTTTTCTTTTTCTATCTTCTATGATAATTGATGCTCATTTTATGATTTTGCTGTGAGACCATTTTTTCTTAATAGTACAACATCCAATTTTCCAGGCTGTGTTTCTAAAATGGTTGGTTTTGTGGTTGGCAGGAATAGAGTGAGTAAGAAGAATGAGATGTGGCAGACAAGTCTCTCATCCTTTAAGTACACCAAAAATTTTGAGAATAATACTAGTATGCTGTGGATTCAAAGAATCTTTGTGTTTTCTTGAGAATAAAAGATAAGTTTGGGACTACACTGCCTCTCAGTGGTTCACTTAATATTTATTTGCATTTCAAAACGTCTCGTGAAATTAAAAAAAAGCTAAATTTTGCAGTGATAGATTTTTCAGTGGTTTATAGAAGTATGTTCCTAAGGGTAATAATAATGTGAATTATCTAGTGTTATATATTTGTATAACCTCAAGGACTGAACACCTGGAAGCCGTAGTGTCTATAAAGAGCTTCAAAGTCTGCCTTCCTTGAAGCACAAATGAATGTGTCCATGTGCAAAGAGAGACTGACAGAATCCGATGAAGAGGGTGCCAACCCAGGCTGAGCGAAGGGAGGAAATAGCTTGGAGAAAAACCTTATCACTATGGTTCTGAGTTGTGGTATTACCAAATTCCTATATTTTGATATCCTAAGAACAAATCTTAAAAATTAGAGAGTTAAAAGTTTATTTTGACACCTCTGCCTATTAAAGTGTCTCAATACAACTTTGAGTATATGTGTGTTTGTTCCTGTCTATGAATAGGGAATTCAACAAGGAATTTTGGGGAAGACCGATGAAATAAATTGGTTTCAGTTATTAAGTAATTCATCATTCATAACAGCAAAAGAATATTTAATTTTTGTCCCCTTGTTCTTACCTAGCACTTTTTGTTGGATTGAATAATCAAAATTTTCAACTATCTTTTCTATTTGGTGATCTTAACAATTTGTCAAAAATAGTGATTTAAATGTGGAAAAATAGTTTTGAAATTTATGGGATTGCTCTAAATGGCATGAGGTCCCTTGATGTCTTCTTGGATTACCTTTTTCAGAGTGCTGTAGTTTTTGTTGTAAATGTCTTTCACTTCATTAGTTACATTAATTCCTAAGTATGTAATCTTTCTTGGTGCTGTGTGGATGGTATTTTTCCCTAATTTCTTTTTCAATGGGTTCATTATTAGTGCACAGAAATACTTGCTTTTCATTTTTTAGTTTAGTATCCTGATACATTACTAAATTAGGATGTTAATATTTAGAGTCTTTTGATGGAATTTTTGGGATTGTTTATGTAGAGGATCATGTCATCTACAAGTAATGATATTCTGATGTCTTTCTTTCCTGTGCATTTCTCTTTTATTTCTTTTTTCTGTCTAATTGCTCTTGCTAGTGTCTTGCTAGTGCTCTTACTCTGTTGTACAGAAGTGGTGCTAGTGGACATCCTTATCAAGTTCCTGATTTTAGAGGGAAAGCTTTCACTTTTCCCCCATTCAATATGATGTTGGCACCAGGTTTGTCACAAATGGCTTTTATCAGATTGAAATATACCTATTCAATCTATATATGTTTTCATCAGTTTTTTTTTTAATCACAAAAGGATGTTGTATTTTGTCAAAGGCTTTTTCTTTGTCTATTGAGATGATCATGTGATTTTTGTCTGCTTTCTTTTCATGTGCTATATTACATTGATTGATTTGTATATTGAATCATCCTTGCATCTCTGGGATGAAGCCTCCTTGGTAGTGTTGTATGATCTTTTTTGCTGATATATTCCATTCTGTTTGCTAGTATCTTGCTGAGGAGATCTAGCAAGTGTTCTAACCACTGAGCTAAATCCCCAGTCCCTTGTTGAGGATTTTTGCATCCATACTCATTAAGAGAGATTAGTGCACATTACTCTTTTCTTTTGGTTGGATCTTTGTCTGGATTTAGAATCAGGGTAATGGTGGCTTCCAGGACTGACTTTGAGAGTATTCCTTCCCTTTCAAATTTTGTCAAAAAGCTTGAGGAGTAATGGCATTAGATCTTACTTGAAGTTCTTATAGAATTTGGCAGTGAACCAATCAGGGTGTTCTCTGTCTACGTTCAGTGCCACTTGTTTTATAAAGTTGGATGCGCCATTCTTTGGTGCATGTATATTACTAATAATTGTTATCTCTTCCTGTTGAATTGTTCCCTTAGCCAATATGTAGTGACTTTCTTTACCTCTTTTGATTCATTTTGGCTTGAAGTCTATTTTGTATGAACATAGGATAGGTACACCTGCTTTTGGCTGGATTCCTGTTGCATTAAATATTGTTTCCCATCCTTTGATTTTTAGTCTGTGACTTTATTTTTGGGTTAAATGTGTTTCTTGTATACCGCATGCATTTAGATTTTGATTCTTGATCTGTTCTTCCAGTATATGTCTTTTGATTGGGGAATTGCGACCATTCAGTTGAGAGTTATTACTGATAGGTATTGATTTCTTCCTGTCATTGCCTTAATTCTTGTTAGTTATTTCCTACCTTTGGTTTCTACTTTACAGCTCACCCTGCCTGGTGTGAATACCAGAATTCTATTAGGACATTTGTCTTTCTTATCTTCATTGTCTCTTTCTAGGGTATATTTGAACATTTTTGGTGTGCTGGTTTGATGGTCATGAATTTTCTTAGGTGCCCTTTATCATGAAATTGTCTTATTTCTTGAGGGTTTTATTTATGAATTCAAGGGATAATTTAGGATTTTCTTATACATGCTGTTTCTACTCTGTTCTGGAAGACCAATGATAGGGATGTTAGATACTTTGTTACTGTCCCAAATGTCTATAAAATTGTTGATTTTTTCAGATCTCCTTTTCTCTGTTGTTCATGTAGGGACGGGGTCCCCTAGGTAGGGAAAAGATACGTTATTAAAAATTAATAGACCATTTTGACCTCTATAGCAAGACTCTAAAAGCCAGGGAGCTATAATCAAATAGTTAGAAACATAAAGGCAGCTAGATTCCAACAGTTAAGGAGACAAAAGCAAAGACTTCTGGGACGGTCCCCCAGGTAATCTGATTAACATAAAAAAAACAAACTCCCCTTTTGATTCTTACATCTACATAACCTGGCTCTAAGCCATCCACCCATAATTTCAAAGCAAAATCACCTAGCTATGAAAAATTCACTATTTCCATATTCTTTCATCTTTCCTATTGACAAAGATTTAATTTCAGGGTTTTTTTAGTTCTAAAATTTCCATTTTCTTAAAAAATACCTAAGTTCTATTTCTTTGTTAAAGCTTTAGGTTTTTTGACTAATTTAAAGAGACTTAATTATTTGAAGACGTTTTATGGTGGATTCTTTAAGATTTTTGTCAGCTTTTTCAACATGTGAAGCATACTGATATTGGTATCTATTTATTGTCTTTTCCAATGCAAGTTGTGATTTTCCTTTTTTATCATAAACAATTATAGTCTGGATCTAAAATGGCCCCCAAAACCTCATGCGTCTGCAGGGTGATTGGATCATGGGGATATTATAGGTGACTTGCTGTTAGGAGGTGGGGTCTGGTCAGAAGTGGGTTGCTGTGTAAATGACCTGGATTAGTATGTCTCCCTTCCCCACTTCCTCCCTTCATTCTGCTTACTGGCTGCCACGTAATGAGCAGATTCTCTTCTCCTACGCCCCTCTGCCATGCTGTCCTGACAGAGGACTATGGACTAAAAAACATGAGGCACAATAAACCTCTCTGCCTTCAAGTTGTGAGTGTTGAAGGTATTTTGTCCCAGTCATGAGGAAAGTGACTAAGATAGATTTTGGTACAAAGAAGTGGAATTGGTGGGAATACCTGACCATGTAGTTTAGATATAAGTGGAAGTGGTTCTAGGAAGGAGTTTTGGAGATGCTGGCTGGAGAAGTCCTACAATGTAACAAGCCAAGTTTGGTGAGATACTCTGGCAGAGCTCAGAAGACCAGAATGCTGACAGAAATGCAGACTGTAAAGACCAGGCTCAGGAATTTTCAGATGGGAACAAGGACTGCATTGGCAGTTGGACTCCAGACTATGTGTGTTATGCTCTGGCAGAAAATTTGTCTATATTTTGCAAATATACTGAGACTAATTAATCTGGCAGACAAAATTTCAAGACAGCCCAGAATTCAAGTTGTAACATGGTTACTGCGTGCTTTTAGTGACATTCATTCTACTGTGAAAAACAGAAGCAAAAAGCTCTTTACAATGTAAGTACCCACAAAGATCTAGCAGTGTGGCTTGCTGAAAAGATTAGCATTGAAATGGAGCCAAGTACTTTGGATCTGGGTGTGAGGAAAAATGCCTTAAGGGCATGTCAGCAAGACTCTTCCCTCTTCACGTTGAGGGTGCATGGCTGTAAACATTTCACTTGAGAGATCCCTGAGGCACCATACTGGCGAATGGCCACATAGGGAATTTGTTCCCCAGAATTTGGTTCATATGGCAAACCAGGCACTCAGAGGCCTCTGCAGTCACAATGCAAGAAGCCTGGCTAGAGCTGGAGCTGGCAATAGACTGTGGCATCATCCTTGTGGTGCTGGTTTTATATGCATGCAGAATGCAAGAGTTGTGGGATCAGGAAAGCTTCCACCTAGATTTCAGAAGGGCTGGAAGGGCAGAGCTTGAATGTGTGTTATTGAAGTTGAAACTGCAGTGAAGATACCAGAAAGTTAGAGAAGTCAGAAATGTGGAACATCCGAGGAAATCTGCAGTCATTGAGCAAAACCACCCCGAGAGAGGCCATGGGGGATGTGGCAGGAGATGCCATAGGGGTGGGGCTGCCCAAGACACTTAGGATTTGCTTCTCACTACACCTTGCCCTGGGAGCTGGACATGGAAGTATGAGATTTGATGTTTGCCATGCTGGGTGTTGGTCTTGCTTTGGTTCTATTCCTTTCTACCCTCCCCTGCCATTCCTCCCTTTTGGAATGGGAATGTTTACTTTGTGCCGTCATATATCAGCAATATTTAACTTTTTTTGTTTCTTTTTGATAGGGCTCATTGTTAAGAGTTTACCTTTAGTCTCACAGAAAATTTTGGACTTGAACTTTTCGCACTCTCCTCTGGCATGCTGTCCTGCTATGCCATCCTATCTCGGTGACAGTGAACTATGGACTAAAATCATGAGACAAAATAAATCCCCCTTTCCTGAATTTGTAGGCACTGGGTTTTTAGTCTCATGATGAGGAAACTGATTAAAACAAAGAGTCATTTCAGATTACATATTGAACTTTCCAATATGATTAGAAGTCTCCGAGTTCTACTTAAATCTTTTATTTTTGCCCTATTTTGCCCATATAATTAATTGCCCTATTTTGTCTTAATCTGCTGGATGTGTCCCATTTTTGTGGGTTCTAGTTCCAATGACACTTCAGTTTTGTGAGCCTTTACAATACTATTCTCCTCTTCATTCCAACATCGGGTGCATCTCTGCTGATGTCATCTGGTCTGTCAAAAAGAAAATTGCTTCTCTGGGGTTTCTGATATCTTTAGGTGGCCGGTATGAGGGAATGCCCTCAGTTTTTGGATGAACAGCAGTTTCACTGGACAGTTCTGCATCCTCCACCCATTTTTATTGGTGTGCTTGTGGGAAGGAAAAGTATATGGCTTCGGGTGGAGGCCAGAAGCCATAGAAAGATTGGATGGCTCTCTGCCACTGTATGGAGGGTCTTCATCCAGGATCACCTTCTTCTGATAAGTGAAGGGGCGGGCGCTCCCCCATCTGAATGATGCTACTAGTAAGTGCAGGCCTGGGAAACAACATATCTGCTCAGGTTCCAGTACCTGCAGCACCTAGCGTGGAGTAGGGGGGCGGTTTGGCATTTCTGGGTTGCAGCCCCATTTGAGACATGAGGAAGATAAAAAGAAAACCTGAGAAAATCACCCCAACGTCATTCATTGCAGTCTGTGCCTATTAGCTGCATTTAGAAGGTAGGGACGAGAAAATCTAGTTTGTGTTGTCATATGCCAAAAACTTGTCTTGGAAGCCTGTTTTGCAACCTGCATTTATTTGATGCAGATGCTAGTGACAGAGAGTGAAAAACAGCGCCCCCAAATCTGATGTTTCCTTTTCTATTTTACCAATAGGAAATACAGGAAATGTTTTAATCTTTTTTTCTCTAGTACCCTCAGTGATCTAGACTTCTTCCCCAGATAGTTGCTAAAGAACTAGAACAAGATCTAGGAATTGCCATTTTATACTAGATAGAGCTGTTGGTGTTTGGACAATTATCATGTCTGAAATATATTAGAATTATTGTAACATGTTAAAACTCTGTCTTGTGTCTTACAATATTTGTTATATGTTATTAAGATAAATAGGGCCCTTGTTTCCTGGCTGCATGTTTACAGCCTTCTATGTGAAGCCACAGATTAACAGTCAGATTAAATAATAATTCAGGTCAGTAAGTATTCGTCAATAGTTCTGTTGTATTTTCTTATGAAACTAAATGAAGAAGAGAGAACCATTCTCAGTATAAAGTACAACCTTAATATACATAACATGCATCCTGAAAACCTAATTTATAATCTTTCTGTAATACCTTTCACTAAAAAAAATGTCATTGATGGGACAACTTTTGGTACATGTCAATTTAATATGTGGCTAAAAATGATCTCAATCTGGCTCTCTCTTCAGTCTTCCACTCTCTGAACTTGTCTGAACCCTGAGAATTGAGTCTCATTCTTCAAGTTGTTGAAGGCGTGTGGCATGTGTGATGACTGGACCTGTGGGAAACCTGAGTGCTGACAGTGAGGAGGGTCTTGTGTAGCAGCTCTGACATGTGCCACAGGGACAATAGGGAGACTCCTGAGGAATAATGCTTTCAAACCTGCGAGGAGAGCAATAAAGTTAAGTGAAATAGGAAGACAGCAAAGTTTCTAGAGGGAGGGCAGCAATCTCCACGTTGAAACACCACATATAAAACTTTTACATTATGGGACTGTGTATATTTTTTTTTTTAGTGAATCCTCATTTCTCTCTTGGTTTTTATGAAAAT
>PVJO010007365.1:0-82422 GCA_004026905.1 Hystrix cristata | reverse complement strand
GAAGGATGCTCCTAGCCTGATAGTCACTGAGGTTGGTACGGTAAATGGTGCTCAGAATTTTAAACTGAATTGTAGGTATCAGGAATTTTATTATATGTAGCGTTGGCCTTTTTTGTTAAAATGAGTTCCTCATTACCCTGTAGGATTCTTTTCTTTCTTCTAAAGGAAATAGTAGAATTTTCACAATTAAAACTGAATAAGGAGCTAAAGAGTTCATCAGGTTCTACTGCTTCTGTATCTCAGCTATTTCTCCATCCTTACAGCCGTACTTCTCCCTTTCCTGTCCTCATTGGACTTTTGCCTCTGTGCTTGTTCCCCTTCAGTCCACTTTGTCAGGCAACTACTGGGGTGAATTTTCTTAAATGCAAGTCCGATTGCACCACTTAGCTGTTTATGTTGTCGCAATAGCTGCCCATTGATCTTCACAGAAACTTCATAGTTTTCAACATAACTTAGAAGGTCCTATGTGACGTGGCTCTGTCACTTGCATAATGATCCTCCCGTCTACTCTATGGTTGATGCGTGCTGGACAGATCCGTGTTGCTGTATCAGATCCTGTTTTGTCTGGGTATTTATTTTTCAAGTCTTTGCTGAGATCAACTCATGGGCTGCCTTCTCTGACTCCTCACTTTGGGGTAGTTTGCCTCTTTCATTTGTGCTTCTGTTGTACCCTATTTTAACACTCACCTGCAGACCTCATTATCCTTCTTTGGTTATCTTTTGCCCATGTTTGATGAAAGCTGTGTGAGAGCTTGTTTGCCATTGAATTTCTGGTCCTTGGCATAGAGTAATTGCACAAGAAGTGATTTCTGAATAAACAAAAGCCATATTTTATATATTGTGGTCTGAAGGAAAGAATTAATGGAAATACCTTTAGGATCTAGATCATGGTTTCATGGAAAGTCTTCAACATAATTGTTGGATTTGGTGCAATCCCTAAACGTCTTTAAGAATCCACTTACGTAACCCTTGATATTAATAAGGCTTTCATTCCATGCATTATAGTATATGGCGATAACATATCATTATAACCTCAATCAGTATTGCTTTATTTTCTTTAACAGTTAACTTATCACTAAAATGTATGAATGAATCAATAAACCAGTTAATTAATGTAGAATGTTATGAATCTTCAAGGCCTGATTAGGAAGTACTCTGGCATTAGATTTCAGTAACAATGTTTTATCTAAGGACAGAAAACAACCTCTTTTAAGGATGACAAAGATCAGAAGAAATGAAACAGATATTCTCTTTCACAATTATTCGTAGTTCTTTTACCCAAAGCACCTAAAACATCTTGCTTTATGAGATGGCTCTAGTGGAGGAGAAATGTTAGAATTATCTCAGCCCAAAGTTTCATTATGGGGTTTTCTGAATGATGTTTTGAAAATAAAATTCCTTCATTCCATATAGCCAGAAGATAAAATGTCAAGTAAAAAAGTTGTTCTTGAAACCAAAGTCTATGCGTAGAAGTCATGATTGCCCTGCTCGGTTTTCATGTTGCTGAGGAAAAGTTCCATGAATGTGAATGAACATGTGGCTGGGTTATTTGCTGTCTTCTGCATTCTTTTGTGAGATTTGCTGTCATCTTAGATGGCACTTCCTGTGTTGGCGTCACAAAAGAGGTCTACCTTAATTACAGAACACTTCTTGCCTGGTATTTATTTGATCAGCTTACCCCCCATTTCTGCCCCATGAAATCTTCTCTGCATGGGTGAGACTCAGGAGACTGTTTAGCATCTCTTCTCTTGCAGGACTGCTCTGGGACGTGCATGAGATCTGAGTGGGGACAGCTAGGTGTAGGAGGAGCTCATTAGTTGTCGTCAGTTCCCATGCCACCCCTGCCTCAGCCATTTTCTATTTCTGGGGTTCCAGATTCTCAGTGTTGAGACTGTTGAGACAGGATGTTGGAGAAAGGCATTATGCTTCCTAGGGGAAGAATTTTTAGCAGAGCTAGGAGATTTGTTCACCAAAAGTCCATTTTATATCCAAAGAAATACCCAAAGCCACCTCTCCATGTGGGTTCAAGTTTAATGTTGGTGAATGTCATGGTTCTTCTCTATTTGGGGGAGAGGAATCTGCTGGAGAACTTTTACATTGCCTGACTTCGCTGACATCATTTGCTAGTGGAGGCAGTTTGTGGCTTGGGGTCATCAAGTGTAGTTGGCTTTCCAGATACTGTCAAATCCCCAAAGTGTGCCGGAAACACAGGAAGGCATTTTATGAAAGGGATCATAGGAAGTAAAACAGCATTTTTATCTTATGTGTCAGACATTGGGCTAGGTGCTAGGTTGTGAGTGCATGGCACGCATGTTCAAGAACATCAATTCTATATTGAATTCTTGACCAGAGATTGGCTTACTTTAAGCAGGTTGTAGTAGTTCAGTGGTGTGTTGCATGGGTTGTTGCAGGTCTACCCTGCTCATTGGTTAGTGGAGAACCGATAAGGATCTGAAGAGGCAGCAGCTGTGGAAATGGAGATGGGAGAGGGAGCTGACAAACATTAGGGGACACTCAAGACAGGCATGGTGGCTGAATAAGTGCATGAAATGAAGGAAGGCCAACCTGGAATTACTCCCAGGTTCTGGGTTGGATCGTTGGGGTGGATAGGAGTGTACCACACAGACCAGTAAACAGATAAATCACAATATTCATTTCACAGGCAACAACAAAGATGGGGGGATACAGAAGTCAGAAGAAACAGAGTGATGTGCAGTTAAACAAAAGCCTTGGAATTTGACTGTCCTGGCTCCAAATCTTGGCTGTGCTTCTAGTTATGTGTTCTCTCTGGGTGAACCTCAGAAGCCAAAGTTCCTCATCTGTGAAAGGGATGATAAAAGTAGTAGCTACCACTAAGAATTTTGGGAGACAGTAATCATTACAGTGTCTACAAATAAATAACATGGAGTGAATATAAGGTTACTGTAAGAGTTGTTTTCCAAAGGCAGAAGAGGCTTCATGTGGCAGTGGTATTTGACCTGAGTCTTAAAGGATAAAACTTAAGCACGTTAAGGATGGGGCAAGAAATAAAGCAGGGAATTGTTAAATGCCTGATATTTCTGCAGAATAGAGAAAAGTCTGAGGTACCAAGAGAGGAAATAGATGTGTGGTGGTACATTGAGGCCAGTATGGGAAGGGGACTGGTCTGTCATTTTGATTGTGATTTGAAGATGGATTATTATAAATAAAATGCTGTCTTCTACTTAAGGGTGGCTTGGCATGTTCACACTTTGGATTTCATTCTTCTTCAAATAATTAGTAATGATAGACCAAGAGAAACAAAACAAAAAATATGGTTAGGCTCAAAAGCATGGTAAATATCTCTAGAGGACCAAGACATGAAAGGCAGTAAGCATGATTGAAGCTTGTCTGAGGGGCACTTGAGATGAAGCAGAAGTACTTTTGCTGCTGCTACAGGTTCAGAGCAGGTAGAAGATGCTTCACTAAATATGGGGAGAACTGGATTCATGGTGAATAGGGGGTCCCTTATTCCCATATGAAAAAAGCTAAATAAAAAAAACACTGTTGTCAAACCACTGTGTGAGGTTTCACACTTAGCCAGCTATGAGCCTGGGGAGGAAAGGGGCTACAGACATCCCTCAAAAGCAGGAAGTAAACTTGGTTGTCCACTGGAATTTACAAGGTTCTCTATGATCGCCTCTACCTGATTGTAGAGCTACTTCTGCATTCAGTAGAGGCAACTTCTAAATCCCTAAGGAGGGGAGGTGGAAAAAAAGGGTTTTGAAAATTTAAGTGTTGTTTTAGACTGAATGATTGTCCTTCTCTGGCAAAATTCACACACCAAACCCCTAATCCAATCCCCGGTGGGAGGGTATTAGGAGGTGGCGCTTTTGGAGAGTAATTAGGTCGTGAGGATGAGGCCCTCAGGAATGGATTTGTGCCCTTTGAAGAAGAGACAACAGAAGGATATTTCCTTTGTCACCATGTGAGGATGTGTAAGAACATGACTGCAAACCGCAAAGTTGGCTTTTACCAGACACCAGATCCAATTCCTAGTCATCCCCCAACCCACTGGAATTTGTAGCCCCACACAAGAAACTTTTGCTGAGCTCCCGAAGGAACCTCCTTTATTTCTTTATATTGGCAGAATTTGATAGTTTGGACCCATCTTCCTCCTGCATCTCTCCTATACCTCCACAGCACTCGCTCTCCTGATTGTGCCTTTGGCTGCTCCTGGGCAATCCCCCTGGCAGTCTCCTCTTCCCTGCATCCCTGTTACATGTTTGTCTTCCTTCAAATTCTGACTTTGTCTCTGTCATTCTGCACCTTCTCCTGGCGATTGTCCAAACTCTGGACTTCTATGATCTGCCTCTACTATTCACTACTGGAGATTTTTATTCTGTATTAAGAATTATTGAAAGTGATTGGTCCTCCAGAAAAATTAAGCAAGGTTCTAAATGTATTTTCACAGGTAAAATTTTAGTAATCCAAGGCTTGCGATTCCCTTTAAAAAGTTGAGTTTAGTTTTCTGAGCAGGAAGATATTTGTGGAGAAACATCCCTAAGAGTTAGGAATTTTTTTGTTTTGTGTTTCGGTGGCTTGATTGTTAATGTATAATAGTTTATCTTGCAATGTTACGAGGAACTACACCACAGAAACTGGGAAACAAACCAATCCTGCAACCAGAGAGCTCATTTACCAGCAAATCATTATGTCATTTTTTCTTTTTTTAAACAAGGTTCACTAAGAAGTTTGATGTAATGAAAAACCAACCACCCGGCTTGCTCTGAATTTTAATACACTGTGGGGTTAATAATGCCTGCAAAACTGAATAGCTTGTCTATGGATTAGAAGCCCATGTTACCCATAAGTGAGTGTTAACCCATCATTCAACACCAAAATTTCCTTTGTATTTTCTATGTGTTTTTGAGTGACTAGTTGCCCAATAAATTTTTGAAACATCTTTTAAAAAGGTAAAAATACATTATTTAATAAAAAGGAAATATATATTTTTTATAAAAAAATTTGCCCAGATTTTAGATCCAAGTTAGGGCAAAATTTAGATTTTTTAAAAAGAATATATCTTCAGTTTTATTTACTATATACAAACTGAGAGAAAATAGTATGAAAAAGATCTTGTTACCATAAGTCTGAATATTTGTGATAATAACATGTTATAATTCCTGTCTTGAGAAACTGTGCTAAAACGCTCAACTGGTCTTTTACTTTTTTTCAACTACCTGGTGAAAAAACCACATTAAGATCTTGAAACTGACTAGTTCATAAGTTCCACTTCCTGTTGTGAGAAGGCAAACTATCTTAGACTCAAATTCTCAAAGACTGTTTTCATTCTCTCATATAAACCAACATAGGTTTCAAACTCACATGTATGAAGTGAAACCGAAACTCCCTGGAATTTGTTATTTCTATAACATGAGGTCTTTTGAGCCAGGGAGACAGCTGGAGCAGTTAACAACTTGCTTTAGGAGAAGTGTTATCCAGGCAGGGTTGCTTCACTGTCTAATCTGCTCTCTCCTTTGGAAAGAAGCTGAACTAGGTGCTTGCTTGAGGCCCTGCAGTGTCCTGTTTGGGATTCTCACTTTCCATCCCAGCCTGGGATCTAGGCATAAACGAAAGGCCGCTCTTCAGCAAAATTGAGACGGAGCCCACGCTTTGCCTTGGGCTGTCTCTGGAAGCAGATTTAATGTTTGCTGTTGGAGCTTGAGGGTCCGTGGTGGCACCGGGAGCCCTTGAGGGATGGGTGGAGGAGATTTGCTGGTACCCTTGGAGCCACGGAATGAATGTTGCCTCCAGCCCCCCTCTGCAGACTCTGTAGCCACCCTACAGGGATTTTTCTCGGTTGCTTGATCTTTGTAAAGCTGCTCTTTTTGTTTGAAATAATGTAATTCTACCTTGAATGGCTTCCTGGTGGAGACTCTTGGATCCCAGATTTCCCAAATCTTGCCCACCATCTATCTTCACACATTGTTTGCCTTGAGTCCTGGCTGTCAGCTAAGTTTTAGCTTCACATAACCTACATATTTGGCAAAAGTATTTTCTTGGTAGGTACTAATTAACTTTTACTCATCTCAAATAACTGGCAAATCAAAAAAGATACCCAGATCAGGGAGGCTGAAGCAGGAGGATCCTAAGATTGAGTCCAGACTGGGCAACTTAGTGACTTAGACTCTGTCTCAAAGTGAAAATAAACAAATAAACAAACAAAAAGGGCTGGGAAGATAGCTCAGTACAAAGGTTCTTGGCTCAATCCCTAAGAAAGAAGGGGAAAATAAAGACACCCTGGAGACTATAATGGTGGGACTTTTAGAACAAGAAGCATGAAGTGTGGGAAACAATGTGAAGTGCAGCCGAGGAGAGGACATTTCTAAGGTAACATGCTTAGATTTAAGTAGCATGCCATGAATGATATATATCTATTTTTGCATAAAATGTATCCCTTAAGAGACTAACCAATCATCCATATGAATAAAAGACGATCATAAAATAAAGAGCCTGTGAATTTTCTAAGATAGCTATTCCCTAGGAAATGTAATTTAACTTGTGCATCGTTGCTGAAGAAAATACACATATATACTTTTTCTTTATTAGATATAAAGTATTATATTATATATCATCATAGGAACTTGTGCATTTTAGAGCATTTTCACAAATAAATCTTGTCAAATCTGTGTGAGACCTATAGGATTGGGATTCTTGTAAGTTGTTTTTTGTTTTTTTTTTTGATGCTGGGGATCAAACTCAGGGCCTTGTGCTTGCTAGACAAGCACTCTAACCACTGAGCTAAATCCCCAGTGTTCTTGTGAATATTTTGATGTTAAAATAATAAGTAGAGTCAGAGTAACTTTTTTCCTGGCTATACTTTATGACAGCCATGAATTAATTCTGGGCCTTTGGATTTTAAAATCCTGTTGCATATCCACCCATATACCATATTCTTTCTTTAACATGGGGTAGAACCATATATAAGAGATATTAGGTCAATAGTTAGATATGAGGCACCCTAGCCAGATGCATTGAGAGTAGCATAAAATGTCATAAGTTATCTACCAACTTTTAGAACCACTTTTCAATGGTATGCTTTTTAATTTTTTCAACTTCTCTGCTTGTTAACATAATGGCACATTTTTAAACTTGAATAAATTCAACATAGATATTGTAGAAGAAAAATGAAATTTCTTCAAGCTAAAATTTTCTCTTTATGTACATACATACATTCGTGGCCATTTGACAGCATATTTTGGGGGTTATATTTTTTGTTGATTTTCTGATTTTGTATGAATTGTTTATAATGTGTTGTGAATAAAACATACATTTCAGATATGTTGTGTTATGTCTGATTTGAAGATTTAAAGAACCAGTACAGAATAGTAGTTGGTTACTAATTTATCTTCCATAAAACATGTGAGAAATATTCAGAGAGAAAGACAGAATAAGACATTTAAATTTGGCTGCAAATAAGAATTTTTTTGACAAGGAAAGTTGGAAGTTACTGAGATCATACCAAAAGAGATATGAGATGTATTTTCCTAGGGTATTTAACTCAGCGGTTTATGGGAAACCTTATGTGAACAGGACCATAAACTTAGTTCAATGTGAACCTGTAATATTTTGAGATTGTGGCAGTTATCTTCCAGGTTTACTTAAATCATCATTATTTAGCCATTCTGTGAAAACAGGGTATTTTTTTTTTCCTTTTCACACAAAAATGTAAAAGGCAACACATTTTATGATTTAAAAAAAAACTTCAGTGCACACCGCTGTCAGAACTAAAGTAGTAGTGGGAGAGCTGCCTGTGGGCGGAAACAGGAAACATTAGTGATAAATGCTTGTTGCTTTTTTTTTTTTTCGGGTTCAGCTCGATGTATATTGATTCTAATTAGCACATTTTGTGCCTCAGCTAGTAGCTCTCCTTTAGCGCTGCTTGGAGAGTTTTTTTTAGAATCCACCCTGCTCATAAACACTGCCACCTCCTCCCTCTTCTCTCTTTACAAATGTTACAACACAATCAGAAATTTCCTCTTTTCTTTCCTTCCTGCATTTTCAGCAGGTTCCCTTGCGTCAGAAGCCGAGGAGGAAAACTCAAGGTAATCAGATGTCTTTTGTTTCTTTATCCCCCTCGTGAGAGTGTGTGTGTGTGTGTGTGTGTGTGTATTTTTCTTCCCTGATGCCTTCTTGGGGGATCAGATTTTTGTCTGTCTGAATGTTAATATCAGGAGGTGGATGGCAGATTAATTTTTGGTTATTTTTGGATTGATTTTAAGAAATGACGGCATGCTGTTCACTTGGGTTAATCCCTCGTGGTATGTCAATATCAACAGAGCTTCGAAAGACTGGCACAGAGTCAGGCAGTAGCTGAGCTTTTAGGTGGGTTTTAACCCTTCTATGTCTGCTGCATAACTAGTGTTAGCATTGCTGAAAGGAGATGAGTGATTGCGGGGATGTGTCTGTCAGCCTCGTGGTTTTAATTTTTCAATGAATTCATGGTTAATAATAGTCTTAGATCAATATTTGCATATTAGGCTCATGGCTTCTTTGCTCGTATCTTTCTAGACACAGAGAGAATGTTTAAAACTAAAATGGAGCCATGAATTTCTTTTTTTGCATTTACTTTGATGAAAAATCCAATGCCTGGGAGGTAAACAATTAAAGGTGCCTTTGACTTTGCCACATACATCCAGGTAATACTTCTTTGTATGATTGCTGCAGGTTTTTTCACGATGAGTCGGAGGAGGATATCGTGTAAAGATCTGGGACATGCTGACTGCCAAGGGTGGCTGTATAAGAAAAAGGAAAAGGGAACTTTCCTAAGCAACAAATGGAAAAAGTTCTGGGTGGTGCTCAAGGGGTCGTCGCTGTACTGGTACAGCAATCAGTTGGTGAGTCTGCCTTCGTCCTCCTGTCGCAGCCTCTCGGCCAAAGGGTGGGTGCACAGATCAGTTGACACTCACGCCAAAGTTAATTTTGATTTTTGGGACTTGGGATACAGCAAACAAAAAAGTTCTAGAAACCGTTTCTGGTCCAGTAGAAATGTAGGTTATTCTGTTGTAAATTATGGAGGAGACAGCCCTCCTGCTTGACTATTTGGGAGGAAGGGAGGGGGGTCCTCAAATTTACATCCTTGCTAATAGAGGCTTTCAGGTTCTATTAATGTTACTGCTCCTCAAGAGAGATTCTAATAGTTTTAACATTTATGAGGACACCAATTTAAGTGGGAAATTTACATTCTAAAGTCTCTATTCAAAAGATAACTCAGCTTCTCCATGTATTAAGGGTATAAACTGATTCAGTTCTGAGAAGCTATTTTCATTTCTCCTTTGCTACCATCACCCCCTTCCTTTCCCCTGGCCTTCATTATTAGGTGGGCTGGTTTGGAATCACTAACCTGGTGTACCAGCTTCGTGCTGGTGCCTGGAGTTGCTTTTTCCACGATGGCATTAAACCACTGACGCATGGACAACACTCAATATGACAGTTGCCTTATTTATGCTTTAATAGGCATACACTGTTGTGGTTTGCTTCACAGAATAGTTTTCTGTTGAAAAGAGCTGGAAATGAAGTGATTGTCAGAAGAGGTGCTGATCTTCCATGACTGGAAATATTTTGAAATGATGCTGTTGTTGAATATTGAATCAGTAGCCTTTTCCATAGTTGGTCTTGGGAGAGCTCGAGGCACTTTGTGGGATAGAGAAGATTAGTGATGAGGTCCTTTAACCACTTAAGGGAAAGGTACTTAGGAATTGCACAAAAGTCAGAACAACTGAATTTATATGACACCATTCATTTAAAATGTGCATGCCCATCACTCAAGACAACAGTGCTATAGAACATGTGACTTTATAAATGTGAAATAAGAGCTTCATATTATTTTGGGTCAATTTTTTAGTTAGTGAATTTGCTTTTAATGGTCACTACTCAAAATAATTTGCATTTCCCAAAAATAAACAAAAACAAATATCTAAATAAAAAAATTGCATTACCCCGATGACCCTAGGCAATGTTAAAGACTTACTTAAATTGCCCTCAAATCCAATTCCAGTTCCTTCGAATAAGCACATTTCCCGGGAACGTCTTTCTGCAACCCCATTCCTAAGTCTCCTGCTTTGGTTTCACCCCATGGCATGGCACAAAGCTCCTTCTAGAGTTCCACAGAAATAGAAGGATTTCCTGAGTTTTAAAAACTTTATCAAAGGTTTAGGGGTTCAGTGGGAGTCGCCTTGAAGAATGTGCAACTTCCACTATCTCCTTCCTATTCCTTTTATTCTTCTCTTCTTCTGGATATATCTTCATCTTGTCTAGCACAGAATTGTTTTGCCCAAATTAAAGCAACCTGAGACAATGATCTTGCCTTCTCTTATAGGGAGGTCTAAAGTTAATATAAAATTTTCTTTCTTATTTCCTGTTATTTTAAGTTTGTGCTTTTGGGTAATTGTGGCATGTGATTGTCATCTGCACAATGCAGACTTACTCTGGGGAATTTCTGGAGGCTGTTGGTTAAATTGGGTGCTGATGGAGCATGGCACATCTGCGGGAAGTAATAAAGCTTGGATTTAGCAATAAATTAATCTTAACAATCAGATTATTCAGCACATATGTTCTGGGTACCGTCACTATTTTAGAATTTAAGGAAGCCACTCTGAACCTACGTGGTTATAGATGTGGCTCATTTGGTGCCATCAGCTTGTTTGGCTGCTGCTTCTCCTAGAGATACCTTCAGGCCTCAGGCCTTCACTATTTCAGATGACAGGAATCTTGGTCTGCTGCAGGGACCAGCAGCACCCACTGAGAAATTAGAGAGAGGAAAAGGACCGAGCCTCAGGCCCAGGCAGGCCCCATCCTGACTTGTTCCATGCAAATGCAGAAAGCACTGTTTAGATGCTTGAATACAGTTAGATTGCAGCTTCGCCTTGAAAATAAGTTTGCTCTTTTTGTGGTGAGGGAAGTCATGAATTAAACTAATGGTGTGTCATGGAAGGACCCTTCCACAGAGACTGTGTCTGTCCCCCCTGTCTCTCTCTGTCTCTCTCTCTGTCTCTCCCCCCCAACACATGCATACACTGACATCTTAATTATATATTTGTTGTGGGAGAAAAGGCCCGATGAGTACTTAATTAGCAGTCATATTCCTGCTATCTGTGAATATCAACTGTGAAATAAGAGCTGAGCACATACCCTCAAGCCAAAACATGTATTTACTTTCTGCCACATAGAGAATTTAGATTTATCAAAGTTGTTCTTAAGGCACCCGAACCTGAAGGGCAGATGTCTAATTCTGCCTTCCATATTCCCTTCTTTGTTGAGGGCAAGCCTTGTGGTTTAGAACTTCTTACATAGCCAGATGCTAAGAGGTGACAGCGTGGATAGCTTCGCAGCAAGAGCCGCCTCTCAGGAAGGTCTGACTCACTGACGTGAACCAGGTCTGCTCTGGAAGGTCGACTATCCTGCAAGAGAGTTTCTGGGTACCTTCCAGACATGCTCTTGCTGACTCCTCAGAATCACCCTCGGAGGAAGCAATAATCACCACATTTGACAGCTGGGAGGACGGAGACTTGGAGAGATGGTGTAAATTGCCCCAAGTCCTACAAATCATAAGCGTAAGAAAACAGAAGTATAAGAAAGCTTCCCACTCAGACCCTTTTGATCCTAAATCCGTGGTGTTGCCCCATGCCAATACAACTTCATCTGAGGACCAGGATAAGTGACAAATAAGGCCACTGTCTTGTGCTGCCAGTAGAGTTTAGAGAGAACAGCTACAGAAATGAAATAATTCTGCTGTGAAATTACAAGTGATCTCATTGGGTTCCTTTGCTTTTCCCTGTTGTCCCCAACACTGCCCCAGGAGGCCACACCATCCTCTGCTTTCTCCTGGGTCTTTTGTCATTACTGTTATTCAGTAATCAGTGCGCAATGCACCTCACTTTATTCTTTTCCTACACATCTCAGTTTCCAAGTGCACTATCCAGACTTCCTTGAGAAAGGTCACCTGCCATTTTTCACGTCACATTTTATATACTTAGAAGGTGACATAGCACACAAGATTGCTTACCATTTCTTTCAAAACCATATGTAGTTTAACGTCTACACAAATCCCACCTGGTTAAAATTTTGGGTTTAAAATCCACATTCTCATTTCCCTTGCCCTTAGGATGAAGTACAAGTTTACTTCCTGGCTCAAAGGAATCACTTTAACTGATAATTTGCCTCCTTCCCCACACGCCCCATCCCAAGCCTCTTCACAGAACTTCTGATATCCGCTGTCACGTGTGCTGGCTCCCTAAGCCTTTGCATACACTGTTTCTCTGCTCAGAAACCTTTATCTCCCTGAAGTCTTTCTTTCCCCCAGTTTCATCAAGCTTATTCCTCCTCAGAAGAAAGATTTTAGTTTAAATACCATTCTTGGTGTGGACTTACCCATGACCCTAAGCTTGGCCACCTCTCTGTTTCCTGCACATCTTATATCATCAGCATCAGCATTACCATCATTGCCATCCTCTTTAAATATGTTCGTCAGACCTGCTGCTTTCCATAATTAATAGCAATCTCTGTGGGGTGAGACTACAGGTATATCTTTAGCGCCTCACTCAGCATCTGACATTTAATAGGCCCTCGGTTCGTGTCTGTTGATTTCATAAATAAGTGAGCATAAGGAATCACGAGCATTTACATTGCCCATGAGAGTTTTGAGAAATGGGATCGTGAATCAGGACTGTTTTTTGACAGGAAATAAATTTCCAGGTATGGGATTTCCACTTCTATTTTTAAAAACTGACGCAGGAAAACACAACGTCGGTTTGCTAGAAAGGCCTCGTGGTCTCATGTAGGTCCCACATAACTGTTTCAGTTTTGCTGACACCTTATTAGGAGTGTGAGCAGTAACGCACAGGGGATGGGCATTCTACCCCGAGGACTGGCATGAACAAAGAAATAAAAACGTGAACGAGCTGTGCCAACCCACTACGTTAGGCGTTCTATTGAATTCTCATAATTACCAGGCAAGATAGATTTTATTACTTTCATTTTTCAAGTGGGTTTACTGAAGCTCAGGAAATTTAAGGAACTTGTTCAGTGCCTCATAAGAAGTAAATACCAGAGCAGGGATAAAAGCTAATATCCTCCAACACAAAAGCAGGGCTCTCTTCTCGGGACTGCATGACTTCTCTATTGAGAGGTGCCCCAGGGTCAGTAAACGGGTGCATCAGACACACAGTGCAGGGATATGGATTCGATCCAGGTAGTAGGGAGACACTGCACATTCTTCAGCTAGAAGTGAAGTTGGTATGTGAAAAATATTAATATAGCTGCAATAAATTGAGAATGAGAGAACTTTCAGAAAACCGGTTAGGAGATGGTAAGAAAACACAGTCATTCGAAACAAACTCCTGGACTAGAGCGCTAACAGTGCGGATTTGGACTAGTACCCTGATTTAAAAAAGGGCCAGTATATAGAGTGTGATTGGAAACAGGACATAAAATTTAAGGTTAAAATGAGAACGAGTCCAAGGTTTGGAGCCCAGAGAGACTGCTAAAATAATATAAAAATTGAGGGAAGAAAAGTTTGTGGTTAAAATATAGACTCTCATTTTGATTTTTTGTCATTTACTGTTTTGGTTTATTTTCTCTTTGTCCACTATATTTTGGTATAGAATCACTAGAAATGTCCATTTTTTAAGTAGAGTAACCATTTATGCAACTGTGTCAGTATTTCAAGGGAACCATGGAACTCCTGTATGAATCACCCTACAGTTTTTATTTCATGAAAATTTTAGGTAAACCAATGAGATTTGTAGGTTAATAGCTGGTGTGAAACATATTGTGTAGGCTTCTCACTTTGAGAACCTAATTTGCCTGACCAAGTGTGACTCTTTCTCTGGCATTGCCAGAATGTTTCCAGATTCAAGTAATAACTGTGTGGACTTCATCCTTTCCCATTTCTAGCTGCATAGGTGCTTCATGCTCGTTTCAGAGGATCTTAGATTTGGAAGGCATTTTTCTTGGGATCAGTTTTATGAGACTGTTTATAGCAAAGATCTAATCAGTTTTTAGACTAGGCAAAATTTACCCTCATAGAAAAATATTACTTGAAATCCAGAATTTTTCTATTTGTGAGGCAACTGTTCTGAAAGTTTCATTGAATATGTAGTGCCTTTCTTTCTGTTTAAGAAAAATTAAGACTGGGTTAATTTTCCCTGGGCAGGGGGCATAAAGTCTTCTGTGCCTTTCATCAGTAATTATCTATTAGCATATATTTTTGAAAAATACCAGAGTGAATTTGCCACAGGTAGGAAAGTTCTTTTAGTGATCACAATGTAAGTATCTGAGAACATATTCTGTACTTGCTGATTTAAACTGTGTCTCTAGACCCTAGAAATGGAGTAGACACCAAGATTTTTTGAGAGAATTACTTAATCATTACATTATCTGTCAGTTATATAAATCATCTAACCGAAGCATTGTTGAATACCTTCTGGATTCCCTGATAAGGGACTAGTCTAGTAAACTGAGAATTTGGGATTTCTAATTTATTTGAACTCCATATTCATTGTGTTAGACAACAAGAGGTCTCTGAGTATATCTCAAACAAAATTTCAATGTTTTAAAATATTTCTTCCCTAAAGAGAATTCAAACCAATTACATGAAGTCGGTGAACTTTAAGCCCATCTAAAATTTAGATTAGAAAGGAGAATGAGAAGACGAATTGCTGATAGTCCAGACAGAGCAAATATGATATGTCAGTAGCTGCAATTTATGAGTTGTCTCAAATGATGATGACTCTAGGATCATGAATTTATTTGTCAATCCATAGAATTTTAAACCACAATGCCTTCTGTTCTAAAGTCCTTTAAAATAGCAGGAGAAAAAAAATAACAGGAAACAATGCTCATACATACACTTATTAATTTAAATGTGAAGTGATACACATTTGATTTATATTCATATATATAAATGCATGTATATATTAGCACTTATTTGTTAATATATGTATATAAATAGTAATACATGCAAAGACATGTTGACACGTTGGTTGCTGATAATTCTATGTGCCTCCATTTTCTAAGTGAACTTTGACTAAGAACACTACCATTGCAAAATTCGGAGCTACTTTGAGGAGATCAAATGCAGATAAAAGTATATAAAAATTAAAGGAACACATACAAAGGAGAGCAGTTTTATGTATGCTTTAGAAGAAATACGTTTGCATGAGTACTGTGATTTTAGGAAGAGGAAACTTTGTGCGAGGGATGTTCAGACACAGAAATGATTTCTCTTGGCAAGTATGGGCTCTCCTGTGCTGGACATTCTAAGAATGCACACATTGACCCTGTGTAAAGGACGATTTTAAGCCGCAGGCAGGAGTGGACTGGGACGCACTGGTCTTCTTGCACAGCGTTTCCATCGCTGGAGGAAGTGTTTAGGTTACTCAGGATCTGGTGGTGAGGGTGTATGTTCATTTCCCAACCAGTCTAATGATATATGCCCCAAGAGATGAACTGAACTTTTGGTTTGATTCGAGAATTTTTTCTGGGAAGTCTTTATTTGAGGATATATTGTTCCTCTGGAGCAAGCTTACCCAAGATGCTTCTATAAACAAGCTAGTGGATAAACTCATCTGTCACTATGCTGCTGTGTTTAATTTTCCATAGCGCATATTTCAAGAACATTCCAAAAGAAAGCTACGCAGTGGCAAGTTTTAAAAACTAATGAAATTTTAAGGGGTAGGAGTACAAGAAGACAGTTTTGAAGCACTGTTTAAAGAGACACAAGGAAATGGCATGCTGTAGTGGAGGGTATGCCTAGACTCCAAATCAAAAAGCCAGGTCAACCCTGGTGTGCAGCTACTGGACAGTTTAGGTCGACCATCCACACTCCCTGGGCCTTTGATTCTCACTTTGCTAAATGGAAACATGAAGAGATGGGAAATAGGTGATGCTCACTCACAGCACGGCAGCCACTGATGGCTTCCCACTTCGAATCTTATAAAACTTACTAGTAAAAGATTTCATCTTTTATTGACAGATAATGATTTCAGAATTGTAGATACAAACTTTTGAAATTTATTTTTTAAAAGCTGTGATGAAATACACATATCGTAAAGTTTCCTGTCTTAACCATTTTAAAGGGTACAGTTGAGTGGCTTTGAGTCCATTCACATTTCTTGTGCAATTCTTCCCCCATCGAGTCTCCAGAACTCTTTTCATCTTGCAAAACTGAAACTCTGTATTTAGTAGATGACAGCTTTCCTTCCCTTCTCCTAGTCCCTGGAAACCACCATTCTACTTTCTGTCTCTATGAATTTGACTACTTTATGTCTTTCGTATAGGTAAAATCATATATTATCTGTCCTTCTGTGACTTGCTTATTTCACTTTGTATAAAGTCTTAAAGGTTTATCCATTTTGTAGCTAGTATTTTGAATATCAAATCAGCAGAGTCTCTTCCAGGTAGGACCTCTCTCCATCAAGCCCCATGGAGTCCACAGCTGGTCTCTTTCCAAGTGCAGTCAGCTCTCTGGATTTGTGGGTTCCACATACATGGACTGAACCAACCATGGATCAAAAATATTCAGAAATAAGTGTCTTTACTGAACACATACACACATTATTTTCTTGTCATTGTAACTTAAACAATATAGACTAGCAACGTCAATAGTGATTTACATATCATTTGCATTGTATTATATGTTATATGTAGCCAGCGTTAGAATTCTTTTCAAGGCTGAATAATATTCCATTATAGACCACATTTTGTTTATCCATTCATATCTGTTGATGGATACATGTTGCTTTTACCTTTTGGCTATTGTGAATAATGCTCCTATATCAACATGAACATATGAAGTATCTCCTTGAGGCCCTGCTTTCAGTCCTTTGGGGTATATCCTGAGAAGTGAAATTGCAAGATCACATTGTAATTCTATTTTTAATTTTTGGAGGAACTTCCATAATATTTTCCATAGTAGTGTTTGGTTTTTACATCCCTACCAAAAGTGCACAGGAATTCCAGTTTCTCTACATCTTCACTGTAATGTATTTGTTTCTTTATTTTTGATAGTAGCCATGTTAGTGAGTGTGAGGTGATAATATCTTATTGTTCTTTTGGTTTCCATTTCTCTAAAAGCTAATGACTTTGAACATATTTACTGTGGGCATTTGTATGTCTTTTTTGGAGAAAAATCTTTTCCTCATCTTTGACTCAGATTTATTGCTTGTCGTTGAGAAGTATCGTAATATTTTAATAATCATGAATCTCATGAAAACAGCTTGAAGAGATTTTAAAGTTCCTAAAGTACTTGAAAATTTAATAGACATTGTGTGAAGGCAATATTATGTGTTATATTGACCAACTCATCTTAAAAACATTCATCTTGTTTTTTATGACTCCTAAATCTCTAATACGGATAGGGAGAGACTTTTAAATTTTCTTAAGTGGTGTTCCTTTATTTTTTCCCCACTTTTACTATGGATGGTAGATGAAATTGATTAGATACCAAGAGGTATAATTGATTCTGTAACAGTGAGATTTAATCACATTTCTTTCAATTCACTTAAAACCATTTTTTTAGCTCTCTCTCCTCCCTTCCTCCCCCCCACTTCCCTTCAGTCCCCCCGCTTCCCTATGCTCTTGAAGAGACCAACATAAGTAGGTGAAAGCGATAGGATCTCTAGGTTAAAGGCATCTAAAAGAACATGTGGGAGGTAAGGCCAGGCAGGGGCAGCTTGTGAAGAGTGTGTGTGAAGAATTTTACGACGCACAGAACAGTGACACATAATTCTTTTGAACCGTGAGTTTTCCATCTTAATGTCAGTTTTTGAAACTGACATTTCTGAGAGTAATGACTATCTTTGTATGTCACACTACATGAAAGAATAAGATAATTTTACTTAAAATATATGATTCTACAGGGAGAGAATAGAGAATTTAAGTAAGAATGGTTAGCCAGGAGGCCTGGTGGCACAGAGAATAGGGTGCCAGCCACTTCTTGATTGCCACTTAGCTAGGATCTAATGTGGTAGTGAGGTGCTCATATCTGTGGGTGATTTTTAGGAGAGAATAATAAAGCAGGATTATAATGGCAAGCAGTTGGACTGTTGGTGGCGTCTGTCTATGAGTGGGAACATTTTCTTCGAAGGAACTGGCATCTTGGTTTAGGCTTCCCAGAAGTGGATCCTGAGAAGGAGAATTGGGGGCAAGCAGTTTATTTAGAAAGCAATCCAGGAAATGCTGTCATCCTGTGGTAAATGCTGAGGACCAATTCCAGGATGCCCACGGATACAAAAATCCTTGTACGCTCAAGTTCTTTACATAATGTAGTATAGTATTTGCTTATAACCTACACAATCTTTTCGTACCCTTTAAATCATATTTAGATTATTTATTATACATCATACAATGTAAATATTTGTTATCATTATGCTATATTATTTAGGGGATAGCGATAGGGAAAAAAACTTATACATGTTCAACAAGGACACAACTTTCTAAATATTTTTGATCTGTGGTTGGTTCAGTCCATGTATGTGGAACCCACAAATCTAGAGGACTGACTGTACTTGGAAAGAGAGTGGGGAAGTGAGAAAGAGTAGAAAGTAAGTTAGTAAGCCCTCTTTAGCAGGCACGTTAGGAGTGCAGGCTACCGTAGTTAAATCATGCTGAAGAATTCCGAAAGCTTGTGAAAACACACAACCCAGAGTTTTCACAGCAAGGGCAAGGGAGCTGGAGGATTCATACCCATTGGTTATTTGTGGAGAACCTGTCCTGTCCTGGGGCTCTGATGCCTGCGCACCTGTGCACAGGTGAAGCATGGGATCGGGCACCAGAGCAGTCTTCTCTTGAAGAGTGTAGCTTCCGGCACTGGGAATTCTGGCTAGAGTTCCTGGGGGGTAAGCACCCGGGATGCAGCTGCAGCACTGGCAGCATCTCTGTACAGTGATCTGCCTGCTTCAGAGCCCCTTTTCTCTCTCCTTTGTTGGAGCTTAAGTATCATTGAGACCATCATGATTATCATCATCACCGCATTATTATTTTTATGATTAATTCTATGAATCTCTGGGTTCTGTAGGAAATTGGGCCTTTCAGTTTATCAATCCAAATATTCAGGAAATGTTTTTTATGTTGAATATCGATTTCCAGGCATTTGTTAAGAAGAAATTCTCGTGATCAAATCTAATTATATTTATATGGTGATGCTAGATAAATCCACATACAATGATAGTTTCATAAAATGCACCTCAGATAACAAAAAGAATTTCATAAGCTTTCAAGCATTATTATCCTCCAAAGAATTTGAAACTGCATCTGATACAAAGATGACAGGGGAGAGCCGAGCTACAGAAGTGACGTAGAGCTCAGTGACGGTGGACTGAAGTCAAAAGGCTTATCACCTTTTTCCTTTCTAAGTCATTCCTTCTCGTTTGTTTTGTCTTCCCTCCTTTTTCTTATTTCCCAGGGACTAATGATAATAAACTCATACAATTTTTATGGATTTAATAATTTTATGGTGTTCTATGCATCCATGTTGATTTTATTTAGCCTGAAGAAGCTGGTTGTGTCCGCTTTTTCACTGTGGGGACGCTGACCCAGGGAGACTAAGGGCTCTACCTGAGATAACGTGGCAAGGGGCTTGCAGTGAGGTGTTCTGATTCCCCATCTGGTGTTTTCTTCTGTGCCAGGCATTGACTGTAGATTCTCTTATTTTCCTATTTCAGCTCTTGATTGAGACCGAAGCTCTTCAGTCTCATGTCTAGATTACTTACCTAAGTATTGCATCTTGGTCTAAGTTCCGCCATTGTATTGGCACCACACAATTTTCCCCTCTTACAACTACATTAGTTATAACTACATTAGTGTTATTGATTTAAAAACTCATCAGTTTCCTAAGTTCCAACACTCAGAATAGGGTTAATTTTCCTCTAAATGCTGTGAATAGTCCCTCACTGGCTTATGCTGAGTGCTTAATAAATGTTAACTCTTATTTGATGTCACTAAAAATTTCTACACTTCTTAAAAGGTTTCAAGCGTTCTCATTTGCCAGGCCTGCTTCTGATATTCAGGACAAAGAATTACCAGACCAAACAAAGGATATTTTTTCTTTCTCCCCATGTGGTGCTTGTTGCAGCCCCATGATATCAGCGCAGCTGTCTACTTGCAGCTCAGGGAATGGTTGCAGGGTAGAGATGGCCTCAGTGTGCTGAGCTTTGTATTTCCTCCTCTGAAAGGAAGAGGGACAGGAGTTGTTTATTAGAGCAATCAGTGTGATGGCCTTTACTGTAAGGAGAGAAGAAGGGAAGCTTTAGATGCTGTTCAATTTGAGGGAAAAGTGGAGAAGAACTACGCGAGCAGTCTAAAAATGATAGCAACAATGACACTATTAGAGCTCTTAAATGTCTCCTACCAACTATAAGTAATCAGATTCTGTGCCCTAAAGTTGCTTGGAGTCACTGTGATGTGTGGGGACATGCCCCTAGCATGTGTACATTCAGTTAGGTTCAGTTATTTCCAGTTGAAGGAATTGCTTCTTTTTTCTGTTTTGAATTAAAAAAAAAAATCACTTACCCTCTTCCGAAGTCAAAACTATGTAACAAATTACAGCTAGGTAAGTCTTGCTGTCATCCCTGTTCCTCTCTCCTCCTTCCTCCCTCCTTTTCTATTTGTTTTGGATTCATTTTTTCCCTTGATTATTTTTGCAAACACTGGCATATAGAATCACATCCTATTCTCTCATCTTAAAATATCATATTCATCCTGTAAATATATCCCCTATAGTAAATATCATACTACTACTGTACATATCATATTCTCCTTTACATTTTGTCTTACTGTGTCCTAGAAGTTACTCTAAATATGTATGTATTTGTCAGTTTTCATAGTTTTTCTTTGTGTGTAGTATCACAGTTGATACTCAAGTGTCTTCTAAAAGTTTGCATTCTTTACAGTCTTTGGTGATTACATATAATGCTACAATGCACACATCATGACACGTTTCCTCAAAGATGTATTTAGGACAGATCTCAGAAGTGGAACATCTAGGTCAAGGGGTGAAAGTGTTATTTTTCCCCTTACTGCCCAGTTTCCTTCCATTGAGTTTCATTCTGTGGTCCACACCAGCACTGCATGAGAAGGACTCTGTGTGGAGGCTGAATTTAACTGATTTTATCTTATCTGTTCTTCAATCTCAGTTTACTTGCATCTTATGTTTTAGAAAATGCAGTTGAAATTTCTGCACAGCTCACAAATCAGTGTGTACTGTGAGAATTTAGTGACAACTGGTCCCAGATGTCATGAGGTTGGATAGCTCTGCTCCATGCTTAGACTTTGTTTCTAGTGTGTTGGGGATTTCAGGGCAGAACTGAGAAAGCAACAGATTTATTTGGAGAAATGCAGTTTTACAGTTTTTCCTGATTCTGACAATCTCTGGGTAACCTTACTTAAATTCACTTAAAGTGATTCCAAGAATTTTAAATCCATACTTATAGTAAACAAAACACATATTATGAAATACAACCACAAAATTAATTTACTTGGACCAATTTTCCTTAATTTTATTTAAGATCTACAATTTATGTAATGATAAATTTTTAGGGGGAAGCACTGGAATGAAAATAGAGTCTAAAAGTTGCCTTTGTTCCAGAGTTATTGAAGTGTAAAAAAATGTCTTTTAGAATCAAGATAATGTGGTTTTATTGAAAATGGAGAAATAACAATACTTTGAAATTCTAACCACGAAATGCATAATAATATCTTTTATTACAGTTCCTTTTTCTCTGGCTGGGTCTTTTCTGACTTATGTATCCTTTCTTCTACAGATCTGAGCTTCTACGTTTATGACATATGTATGTACTTAAGTAGTTTTGTCCATTTCATAAGGTACTGATATGAAAAAGTCAAAAAGGCAGAGAACACATATCTGCATGGAAGCATAAAACCTGATGTCCTGTTTAGCTGATTTTTATGTCTTTACTTTTTAGAGCAGTTTTAGGTTCATAGCAAGTTTGAATGGAACATATACAGAGATTCTCCCTTTGCCCCCACCCCCACCCATAAAGAGCACCCCCAATACCAATACTCACAAAGTGATACATTTGTTACAATTGACAAACACCTTGACACATCATTTTATTACCCAGAGTTCATAGCTTACCCAGAGTTCATAGTTCACTCTTGGTGTTAAACATCTGTACAAATGTGTAATGACATGTATTCACCTCATAAAAATATGAAGTATTTTCACTGCTCTAAAATTCTTTGTGCTCTGCTATTTAAATATTAAGAGTCAGTGACCTATTTTAGTTAATTTCAAAAAAAATATCTGAACTATGGAAAATTTTTTAAATAAAATATTCATGCCTCAATTTACTGAAGCTCAAACGTGGAATGGTAGGAATATTGACTCAATTTTGTGTGAAAGTTTGAACCAGTCACATTCAGTTGTAAGTGGAATCATTAAAGACCTCATATGTCATCCTCTTCCAAGACTCACTGATAACCAAACAAGAAGAATTTTATTTACAGATTTTTATTCCCCAAACTTTTCCTGAGTGTCATGTTTTTAAAAACAGCTTCATTGTGGTACATTTTATGTATCATAAAACCTACTCTATTCAAATTTACAAGTGATATTTTTGGCAAATTTACTAAGTGATGTAAGCACTACCATAAATCAGTTTTCAATAATTTTCATCGTATCAGTAAGATCATCATGGCCATCTGCAATTAATTTCAAACCCAACCCTGGGCCACCACTGTTCTATTATCTTTATAGATTTCATATAAGCAAAGTGGTAGACTAGTATGTGTTGTCTTGTATCTTCACTTAGCATCGTCCTTTCAAGGTTCATCCATGTTTTAGCATTTTTGGTTGTTTGCTCCTTTTTATTATTAAATAATATTCCATGATGGTCTCAACACGTTGTCACACTATTTGTCAGTTGATGGATATTTAGGTTGTTTCCATCTTTGGGCTACTATGAATAATATTGATATAAATATTTGCATGCAAATCTTTGTGTGGGCATAGGCTTTCATTTCTCTGGGGTAGATACCTAGGAGTAGAATCGTTAGGTTGTATGATAATTTATATGCTTATATTTTAGAAAACTGCTGAACTGTTTTCCAAAGTACCTTTTGCATCTCATTTTAATATTTTATTGTCAGAGGAAAAAGATAATGTTCCTATCCCTCATTCATTCATAAAACTTATTCCACATGTATCGAACACCTTCTTTATGTATAAATAATATGCATAAATGACACAAATCTTTCCTTCAAGATTCTTAGTCTATCGGAGAAGCACATAAATAAGTAGACTAAATTCATTGAGGGAAATACTGTGAGGGAAACCTATCCCTGGGGCTGGGTCAAACAGGGGGCACCTGTGCCAACACAGGGAGAGCAGAGAGAAAGGTCTGGAGAAGGTTTCACCTAAGTTGGGTCCTGGAAACTTAAGGCAATGAAGCAGAAGGGAACAGTTTGGCCCAGGCAGCAGCAGGTGACCTTCCCTGCTCACACTCTGAAACGCCTTCACACTGATCAGCATCACTTTTCCCCACAGCAGTTATCACCTCAACAGACTATGCAGTTTATATGTTTATGCGTTTTGTCTCTGTTTCTTGAGAGTAGAGATCTCCAGTTTGTTCGAGGATGTATTCCAAGTATTTGGCGCAGTGCCTGATGTGAGGAGCATTTGTTGAACAAATGAGTGTCTAGGGTCCTGAAGGTGAATGAGAGCAGAGTGTTTCAGGAAAATATATAGACAGGTGATTCATGACATGAAAGAGACGATCAGCACCTTTACTTTTTAACATTAACATTTTAACACTAGTGATTTCTGTAAAAATGTGGATTTAGTGCTACTCAGTGATGACAAGTGCACGGGTTGCTCCACCGAGATGGAGCAGATCAGAGATGCTGGGGAAGTGGGTGGGCTGAAACGCAGGGTGGAAGACATGTGAGAGCGTCATGTGATCACAGACCATCATGCAGCAGAGTGAAAAGTACCAAGTTCCATCAGAATGTAAGACTAGGTTTGGTGAGATAGTTCTGCACAGGTCAGTGTGATACTTCTGGCAAGAGAACAAGTTTTACTGCACTGGGGTTCAGAGGGGAGTTTGCAGGTACCAAAACACAATTTTCAAGTAACTTTTGAGCAAGTTAGGAATCATTCAAGGGAAAAGACACTATTCAAGTCAGTTATTTTCAATAAATGTAACAGGCAGCAAGGGATCTGAAAAGACTGGGGGAGGAGAGAGAGGAGGAAGAGAAGAAAACTGTCATTCCCTCAGGATTTTTGCTCTGTGATTGTCATTTCTGAGGCATTTTTGCAAGTCAAATAAGCAAGGAGCATTTTTGATGCAGTTTTGTGTGACTTTAAATACATCCCGAATGTCTTCAGAATAATGAAAAACGGTCTCTGCTTATGAAGGGAAGATTTACTGAGGAAACAATGAGGTGGTTTTGCTCAAATTTACTTGAGATCTTGTATGAATCACAGTCATTTCAGATATGAAGATGTGGAATAGACCTACGTGAAGATTTATAATTTATCTTTTACATTGATTTATTTTTAAGTAAATAAAAATATGAATATACGTAGGTTTCATTTTTTGAGTGATTTTTATACTGTCATTTGAGATGGGCTTCCTGTACTAAAAATAAATTGTCTAGAAACTAAAGATTCCACAAATTGTCAATTCTAATTCTGCTCTATGGAAGTATTGTGTTTTCTTTGTTTTGATTTTTTTGTTCATTTTTGTTTGAGTAGGGGAAAGGTGCTTTGGAGAAGATAAGATTTTGGAACTAATTAGGGCTTGATCATAAAAGGCCTTCTGCTTAGGCACTCAGAATTTATTCAAGTGCAGTTGGGAACCATGCAGGGTTTTAATTAGAGAAGTGACACCAAGCATGCTCATGATACCAAGATTTGCTGTGACCATGACTTTGACACTAAATTGGATGGGAGGAAAGAATTAGAAAGAAGAGAATAGTTTAGGAGACTTTTGCAGCAGTTCAAGAAAATGTTAATGGTGATCTGATGGATGTAGAAAGTAATAGGTGGATTAATAATCTGTGACAGATGAAACAATGATAAAACTTGCACAAATTCCAAGAAACATATTGTCTTCAGCCACTTTCTAAAGAGGCTGGTATTTAGAAAAAAAAAAAAAGAGGTTCATTTAGCAGATAGCTCTGGAGGCCCACAAACATGGCCCTGGTGTCTTCTTAGCTGCCGGCGAGGACTGCCCAATTCACAGCAGAGAAGCAGAAAGGGAAATGGCTGCATGTAAAAGTGCCAGACATGTGGGTGCCTTCCTTTTGTAACGACCACTTCTGCAGCAACTGACTCAGACATGAGACAAAGATAACTCATGAGCAATGAATTTCTCTTAGTGACTTATATTTAAAGGCACATTACTTAGCATGGTCACATTAGCGAGCGAGCCTCGACATGGGTTTTGATGGAAACAGACAATATCGAAACTGTAGGCGGGCTGGGAGAGTATCTCTGAGATATTTTTTCTTTGGCATCTGTATAGAAAGTGGTATTGTTCTTTGAAGCAGAGAAGAGGAGAAAGAGGAGCAGGCAGCAGGCATATGTTAGGGAGCAAGATGATAGATTCAGGTATTTATCGCTCTTGGGGAGCCTGTGGGATACCTGCATGAACAGATGCACTGGGCAGTACAGATGTGGGCAGGAGCTCCAGGTCTGAATGGCTATTTGAGGAACAGATTTTAGAGAAATGGTACATTAAGCCATGCAGTGTACATGATCAGTTTGGTATATTCACAGCGTTGTACAACCACTTCCTTTCTCTAGTTCCAAAATGTCTTCATCGCACCGAAAGGTAACTCTATATCCTTTAAGCAGCTGCTTCCCATTCCTCACTCCCCAGTGCCAAACTGTGTTCTATCTTCACAGATTTTGTATGGTGGATACTTGAAAAATGGAATTATACAATATGTCACCTTTTGGATCTGATTTCTTTCATTTTACGTAATATTTTTAAGGTTCATCCATGTAGTTTGTATCAACACTTCACTCTTTTCATAAGCATGAATAATCTTCCATTGTGTGGATATATGACAGTTTGTTTGTCCACCACTTATTGATGGGCTTTTGGGTTTTTCCGTCGTTTGGCTATTGTGAATACTGCTTCTGTGACCATACATATACATTTATTTATTTAAGTACTGTATCTGTTTTTGAATCCTCTGAGTATATCTCTAGAAATGGAATTGATGGAACCTAACGGGTTTTTTTTAAAAAAATATACTTCTATATGACACTGAAAACCCACAGGAAGTACTGTGCATCATATAAAAAGTTGACTCAAACATTTTATATTTGAATATTCTATATTCGCTTTTGAGGTAGAATTGGCAAAAGCACCATGTGGTAATTAAGCAGCCTATCAAAAGATGTTTCACATATATATGAAATACATATGACTATATGTGAATACACATGTAGATTTGAACATATATATGAATATATAGATTTGAACACATGTATGTGAACAAATGTGTATATCCACTCAGTGTTGTATATGTATTTTTAAAGAGAGAAGTGTCCATCAGGATCAAGTTTCGAATCTTATAAGATGAAGCAGTGCAGGCAAAGAATTGGATGACTTGAGTCATGTAGGAGATGGAGAATGGAAACATGGCTGAATGTCTCAGAATTTGGTTTTTTGAAGAGAGACTACAATAAGTGCCTCTAGTTGGCAATAAGAAAAGGAGATAAAATGATGACTTGAACCAAGAGCACCTATGATACTAAACATAGCTACCTGACTTTACCAATTAAGATGATACTTTCAAAAACAATTTTAATTCATCTCCCTGTAACCATTGGGTCATCTACGTCTAATCTTTGGAGTATGTTTCTCCACTCGTAAGCACCATTATCAATGAAAGGAGATGTGGGTTCCACATCTCCTTGTGGCTCAGTTAAACTTTATCCATAAAACACAGCTTAACAGATTCGTAGAGAGATGGAGCAATGATTACTTTTCCTGTGAATTTTTTTCATGACTTGAAGCACCATCCATGCTAGGTCCTCATAAATGTCAGTTTCTTCTGGAGTTCTTCTTTTGCAGGAATTTATTTTGGGACTGAAATTCTGCTGTGGGATGTGGATCTGTGGTTGAATTCCCCAGACACTGCCTGCAGACTTGGGAGAGGAAATAACGTTTGTGGAGTGTCTCTTAAGTGTTTTATTTCTCTAGACTCATTAAGTCATAACAATTAGCAAGAAGCAGATCTGTGATAGGAATATAGATTTGCTAACTCCAGGGTTAGGGCTCTGTCCACCGTATCGAGGTTGCTAATTAAGCTTTATCTTACCTGCTTGTGGTAGCAGGATGAAAATGATGCTGAGCATGGCTGTGAGCCCAGCAGGAAGTAGGTCTCAGATGGGGTGGCTTTGTGGGTGCCTTGCAGACAGGAAGGGGTCAGGGGCCGTGTGCCTGCCAGGCATTGGCCATCCCGAAGCTCTGTCATGACACGTCTTGTGAAAAGATTCTGGGTAACTTCTCAGGACAGTATTAATTTCTATCATAAATTTTATATCTGAGGTAAGTCCATGATTAGTGCTGATTCAAGGAGCTATCTATTATTCTACCTTCTTTCATTTACACCATCTCTATTGCTTCTATATTATCTCAGTAATCCCTGGGATTGATGTATTTATTTGTGTGTATGGTATGTGTTTGTTTCAGGCAGAGAAAGCAGATGGATTTATCAACCTGTCTGACTTCACTGTGGAAAAAGCATCGGAATGCAAGAAAAAACAGTAAGTCATTTCCACAAAACTGAGCCAGGATAATGTCCCTTTATAGTCATCAAGTGATGTGGCGATGTAAAAACGAGAGCGGGTCATGCTCAAATGTCTGGGAAATGTAAACATTAAAAGTTGGCAATTAAGTACTCATAGAAATATTTAACCTCTCACTTTCTGTATTTCACCTGATGGAGCAGATGGGTTTAAAGCCTCCATGAAGGCTTGGCATGGGATGCTACTGATTGTGCCAGTGATGGAGTGAAAACCATGTTCCTATCCAGGACTGGCAGGGCAGTCAGATAGACGTCAAGGTTTGGATCTTGTAAAGAGAACAAATAGTCAAGAAGGGTTCACCAGAGTTGTAGACAATAATAGTGCAATTAGTTTCTTCTAGCTCATTGCATTGTCAGTAGCACCCTTGAGATTGAATTCCCTGAGATGTTTTAACCTTGGGATTGTACTCCAATGTAGCTTAAGCCCAAATGATTTGGAAACTAACAGGAGCAAAGCACTCTCCAGCTCAGGATCCTTGCTCTAGAGAGAAGGGAACACAACAGCCCGGAGACTCTGCTGCCAGCCCCGAGCGCAGGGGCGTGCTGGCTCTGCTTTCTGCTCTCCACACTCCTGGGCAGGGCCCTTCCCATGACAGCGTCCTGCTGTTGTTTCACATGTCTGTCCTCTTTGACTTTTAAAAATTCTTCTACTTTTGATATTTTTTCCAGTCCTCCTGAAAAGGAGCATTTCCCTACTGACCTATGTTACTAGTTGCAGCAAATGGTTAGTTGTTTTCTTGTAAGACAATTAATAAAACATACTGTTAGCCTTAGTTCTTCACCACTCTGACTTAACGACACCCATGATACACAGGTTGTGTTGATTCTTGTGGTTTTTGATTGGTTATATAATATTAAAAAAAACTGTCCTCTCCTATAGGACTTCTGGTCTAAATGGTAAAGTGGAAGCACTTTGTTATTTGTTATTGTCAACATCTTAAATTTTTCCTTTACAAGACACTTTCTACTTTGCCTTTATTGGTAAAGGATGCCTTATACAAGGTTTCTGATGAATTGTTGGTGTGGAAATCCATACCTAATTCTTTTTTTCTGAATAAACTTCTGGTGTATATTTGGTTGAATTTGAATAAAAACTTTGATATGAATATTTTGAAGTGACATCTCTACAACTGTAAAATTTAACTTATTATATCTTTATAGTAAAGCAGTTAGCAAGTGAAAAGAAAGATATGCCCACATATTTTAAATGGAAAATATTGACTAGCTATGTCTCAGTCTTAATGTGATAAATTGAATGGCAGAGTGCTCTATGAAATAGGGACTAGACAGTAGGTGTTTTATGCAACAATCATTTTTTGTAAATTTACAATACTTTTGTAATGTTTATATCTGACTGACTTCTCTGCAGACCTGTGGATGATTACAAACACTAATTCTTATGTGCTTGTGTTTCTCCCCCTCCAAGTGCACTTAAGATCAACCATCCACAGATCAAGACTTTTTATTTTGCAGCCGAGAATCTGCAGGAAATGAATGTGTAAGTAGAGGAAATTGGTAAATACAGTCCTTACAAGAGCAGCTTATCTTGGCTCGGCACTGGAATTTTTTTTTTTATTTTAATGGTACATTTTAGATGTACATAGTGGTAGCATTCATCATAGGGGATTTGTACCTGTTCGTAATATATCTTGTTGCTTCTTTTTTCCCATTCCCTCCCTCCCTTCACCCCCTCCTCCCTCCTTATTTACAAAAGCTTTGTTTCCATTTTTTCCTTCCATTTCTTATTTCTCTTGTCCCTCTGTTCCTCCCCCTCCCTTGTTCCCTTTCCCATTTGGACATTTTCTTCCCTTTCCCAATATAATACATTTTAGTCTTTATTTACATTTTCAGTTTCTCACACCAGAGAAACAATGTGGTATTTAAACATGTGATGCACTGGAATTTTAAGCCTATGTTTGTATCAGTTATTATTTTACTTATTTCTGTTACTTTAAGGATGAATTTATTTAGTAGTTACAGAGCCTTCTTGTTTCTTCTCTAGTACTTGGAAGCATTTTGGAGAACTACGGATCTCAAGATGGTTATTTAGGAAGAAGTCATGAGATTGTTCTGAGGGAACCACTGAGCTGAGAAAGGAACAGACAGAAATCAGTATAAGAAAATGTTAAAACAAGTGTTGGCATCACAAAGAAAAAGACTTGAAAGTAATATGAAATTGATCTCATCACAGCTTTTTACATGCAAAATCTATGTGTACAGCACTTAATATGTGCTCTGTGATTATCAGGATGATTCGTGGATTTATCACCTCTTCATGTATCACTCTGAACATTTTGTAAAACATCCTCTCTCAGATATAATTTAAAATTTTACATCTCTAGCTTCATTTCCTTTTTGATAGCTTTAGATAAGCATATGATATACCCCCCACTGGTTTAGATTAAGGTACATACATTGGCTGGTGTTTGGATGAGGCTGGCTTTGAGGTGCTGACCTGAGGGTCAGAGAATATGTCATTCAATTTAAGCCCAACCTTAGAATTCTCACTGTCTTTTATTACTTTCACATAACCAATTAAAGTATGTTTATGGAACACCCACTGTGTGCCCCAATGTAACGGATGTTGGGTGATAGCAGTAAACACACACACACACACACACACACACACACACGCCCTTCATTCATCACACTTATGCTAAAAATCTCTTTCATTTATTTGTACATAATAGTGCCTTTACTCATCTGCCCTAGTTTTTCTCTGCCTTACTGCTTTAGAAACTTAAAGAAAATAGAAGTTGCCTCTCATTACATATATACATATGCAGAGACAGACAAGACAGACAGACAGACGCAGACACACACACTCACACCCTCTGATGGTCCTTCCCTCAGGAGCAACACCCTTCCCCTGCGAGGTAGAAGCATCCTCACCTGTTCCCAACACTCACCTCCTTGCTTCAGATGATGTCAAAAATGCTCCCAGACATCTGGGAGACCCTGGGGCAGACATATGGAGGCAGGGGAGGATTTGACAATTGAGTCTTCTAAACAAGTCTGATTTATTTAGACAAAGTAAGGCAGAAGTTGTTTCTACACTTTTTCTGATTTTAGCTTTTTTTCCCTTGGATTTTTCAAGCACCCGAGAAAAAACAAAAGCAGGATAAAAAAAATGGAAAACTTCACAGTCAAAGATCTTGACTTATCTATTTGCGATGGGGACTGACTCCTGTTGCTCAGCCGACCCTTGCCCTGCATGTGCTGTGGGAGGCCGTGGAGTATGGGTGATTCAGCGGGCAGCTGAGCCACCGGTGGTCCAAATGGCCCTTGGCGTGTGTCCGCAGGGAGACCGTGCTGCCAGCCAGCACCTCCCCGGATGCCTCCTGCTGTCCTGCTTCTCTTCTCTAACAGCACCTAACTTCTCCAGCTTCTCCCCTGTCACGGTCACTCCCACCCATCCTGAGCTAATGCTTTCAAAGCATGTACTGTAGTCCCCCCAACACCCCCAGCATGGAGGGAATAAGACTGAGCTCCTCAGAAACAATTGCTTCTCAGTGTTTTGTTACCTAGTGAATTTCTCCTCCTACAAAGTAAAGTATGATTTTCAAACAGTCCAAGGTTTGACCCTTACAGGGTTGCTTGAATCCATTATATTTCAGGCCGATTTGCTCTCTAAATTATACTCTAGTATTTAGCTCCCTGCTTCCCTGTCCTATCACCTCCTCAGCTTTTGTTTATATTTCTGGTCTATTTGTCTTCCGTTTGTATGTTCTCCATTTGCACATACCTCCTTTTTGGCAAGTAGTGTTGCCTGAGTATTAGCTCGTACTGTATGTTGTCGGCTCCCAAATCAAAGCCCATCACAATGACTATCAGGATCAAGATCTTATTGCCCACCGATTCTGTGAAGTGTTGTTAATTTTTTTTTTTTTTTTGATGCTGGGGATCGAACTCAGGGCCTTGTGCTTGCAAGACAAGCACTCTAACCACTGAACCAAATCCCCAGCCCAAAGTGTTGTTAATTTTATTTGAAATTCTGTTAGTGTTTCTCTTTCCAACTTACAAACAAGAAAACAACTGAAATTTGAACTTAAGTTTCCTTGATCTGTTTTTGAATCTCTCCAGTGATGTTTATACTTGAAAATTGTTCATCAAGCCACTTATAGGTACATGACTCATTTCGTTTGTATGTGAATACATCACAATTTCTTATATTTCTAATACCATTGCCAGATTTTATTATTCTGGAGATGAATTTTCTAATAGCCAAAAATCAGAATCTCTTTGTGCTGTCAAGTTAGTATCTCCTTTGTCCAACAAGATTGTGCAGATTATACTTAGAGATTTAGATTTCAGTAACACCTACGAGATCTTCCATTCTTCCTGACACAGCCTGTGTCAGCCAGTAAATGCTGTATCTGGAGATGGCTTAGTGGGATTGAAAGGTGGGAGAGAGGAGACAGGTGGCATTAGAGCAGGTGGCGTTGGAGTGCTGGTCTTTGTTTTATGCGTTCACCTCCTTGGGTAACTGCATTTCTGGATGGTGACATTTCTCTCAGGGATGATGAAAATAATTAAGTTTAATAGAAACTTCGTGTGTTCTGCAGTGACCCTCAATTTACCAGTACAAGGTAAGTAATTAAGGGTAATGAAAGCGTTGGTTTCTAAGCAAAGACTGGGGTTGCTGCCTTTCTCAGACAGTGTTTGTGGGAAAATGCTCTTGTTTTGTATGTCTATTTCCTAACACTTGTGCTCCTCCAACACACACATTCTCATTAAGCTAATATACAACAAACTCCCAGGAAACATCTGTCATCTTCTTTTAAGTAAATATAAATTGTTGTGTGCATCCATCTATTTAGCCACAGATAGAAGCATTTTACTTCCATGAGATTTAAGGAAAGTTTTTAGCAAAGGAAGTGCCCCAAACCAGTGAGTTCTAGAAAAAAAACATAAGATACGATTTTTTAAACAATTTGCTGGTTTGTCACAGTAAATATGAGGTATGATCAAAAACTATAGTGAATGTTTCAATTTTAAAAATTTATTGAAGGACACATTGCACCATTAATTCTCCTCAAAATACTTCCTCTGGCTTCGAACACCCATCCCATCATTCTTGCTACCTTCTGAAGAAGTTCTGGAAGTCTTCTTTCTGTCTTTACAAGGTGTAACTAAAATATAGTGAATGACGCTGCCTAGTGCCATCCAGTTTTGGAAAGGCAGGCTTGTAAAAGCATTACAGGAGGCTGGGGATTTAGCTCAGTGGTTAGAGTGCTCGCCTACCAAGCGCAAGACCCTGAGTTCGATCCCCAGCACCAAAAATAAAAGAAAAAAGCATTAGTGTGTCCTCATCCGTCTTATTCACCTGATCTGGCACCATGTGACTTCTAACTCTTCTGCAAAATCAAAATGACCATGAAAAGTAAATGCTTTGGATTGATTCAGGGCATGGAGGCAGTTATGACAACAACTAAACAGTGCTGCAGTTTGTTTGTGCAGCTCAGGGCTGTCCTTCAACTTGCCGCCCTCCAACATCACTGAATGGAGTAAATTGTTACAATATCATTTCCTTTTGGCCAACAATGCTGCCCAAAAATGTACCACCAGGGCAAACTGTACCTTCTCCGTCCTCCTTCCCCCCAACAGCTAAAGGCACTCACGGAAAAGGACTTCTAGAACTGCTTCAGAAAATGTCAAGAAAAATGGGATGTATGTGTTCAAAATGAGCGAGGGGGAGTATTTTGAGAGGGATTAATGATAATGTGTCTCTATTTTCCTTAAATTTAAATATTCCCTGAATATTTTCATCACACCTTGTAACTAATGTTGGCAAAGAAAAGGGCATGGGATTTAGGTGAGGGCCAAGAGGAGTCTTTTCTTTATGGTCAATAAATTTTCACTTTGCTGTATTTTCCTGTCCTGGAAAGGGGCCTAGATATGTATTTGGCTGCAGTCACCCTCAATTCAAAATTCTTTTGCTTTTGTTTTTGTCTTTTAAATTTTGCCTACTTAACTTTTAGAATCTTTTTTTGGGGGGGAGTGGCAGTTGATTATTATTATGAAATCAAGTGTAAACTAAAAATTGTTACGGTATTTAAAAAGTGGAACTTGAAATTTATTGAATGTTGCCTGATCAAATTTTAAGATGTACTTTTAAACATTTCTTTTAGTTAAGTGATGCATAAAATGTAAAAAATTAAATAATACAAAAGTAGAAAAAATAGGAGATTCCCTATACCCCTCCTTACTCTTTCAAATCAACTTCTTTCCCTAGGGTTAGCCACTTTTCTGATGTATAGCGTTCCTGAAACTTCTATGCCTGTCAGTCCATGCACATACACAAATGTATAATTTTTGAAGTACTCTAAAATGGGAGATGCGTATCGATCTATATTTGTTCCTTTCACTTAAGAGAATACTAGGATTTTGTGAGGTCATTACAAGCTCTTTCCATCTTTAGTCTTTTTATTAGCTTCATCATGATATCAAAGTCATTGTTTATCCATTTTCTTAAGGACAGCAATTATATTATCTCATTTTTTTTTCCCTGGTGCTGGAATTGAACCCAGGACCTTTTACTCAGTAGCCAAGTGCTCTACCACTGTGCTACAGTCTCCAGCATGCGTATATGTGTGTGTGTGTGTGTGTGTGTGTGTGTATGTGTGTGTTTAAATTTTGAAATAGGATCTCACTAACTTTCCCAGTCTGGTGTTTACCTAGTGACCCTCCTTTTTCCCAGCATCCCAAGTGTGCCCTGAATGACAGGCATGTGTCACTACACCTGGTGGTTTTTTTCTTTCTGCTACTGCAAGCTTTGTTGACACTTACAATTTTTTCCACATTTGGGCAAATGAAGGTGTGTTTTTGTAGAGCAGATGTTTATAATTGTAACCATAAAGGAGGCAAAGAGGATAGATGTTTAAATTTTGAATAGTGTCAAATTGCCTGCTCAAAATTGGCTGCATCAATTTTCATGTTTAACTCAACAATGGAAGAGAATGTTCATTTTCTGTTTTCCCCTAAGTACTAGACATCAACAATATTTTTCATTTTTGCCAAACCAGTAGTGAAAAATTTTTTCCTGTGTCTAGATAGGTACTTTTCCAAAATACTATTGAGGCTGAGAATTTTCCTATATGTGTATTAGCTATTGCATTTTTTTTCTGTGATTTCCTGTTCCTTTGTTTTGCCTATTACTCTCTTGGGACTCGCTAAACATTTTTGAGCTCCTTTGGTACGATCTGGGCCCTGCTAACTGCCTAGTCTTCAGTGGCCTTTAGAGAACTTGGGCTTGTTGTGGCACTAAAGGAGACTTCTCGGTGGATGTTCTGCCCATCTCTCTTCCTGCAGAAACACTTGTTTTGTTAATGTTAACAAATCAAATGTTTTCTATTTTTCCTGTTAAAAATAATGAACAAAGCAAAATCATGACTGGTTGAAGATTAGGTGGGGATTTCTAAAGAGTGGACAATTGTAAGTTTGCAAATATGCAACTTTATGCCCTGGTGAAAAATTCATGAGATGCTTCAGGTCTAGAAGAAACAAAAAGTATAAGTGAATTGATAAATGCATAGCATTATTTTGTTCATATTGTTCGCTTTAGGCCACTAGCGAATACTCCATTTTCTGAAAAAAAAAAAAAAACCAAAAAAAGATAAAAGAATACACAATATACATGGAGTATTTTTAAAAATACAGAAAACTGAAAATAAGTGGAAAACAAAACACATAGCATACCTAGTCATTGCCTCAAAACATTATTCCTTTATGTATAAGATTATATGATCAGGAATATATGAGGTAGCTATATTTTGTTTTTTATCTTTTAAAAATTTGTGTTATAAAATGTATTTCTAACTAAACACATTTCTAACTAATCTTGGGAAGGAACTACAGTGGTCTGAAGTTGTGAATCAGGATTGAATTCCTTAAGGTTTGTCTAGTTCTCTTTTTGTGATTAATACTTAACTGAAATTCATTATCCAATTAAAATAATGAATCAATAGAAGAGTGAACATTAACAATTTTTCATGAAACTTATACAAAATTTTTGGAAGAATTAAAAATTTCTCCAGTTTAGAAATACCTGTCAGGTTCTAGCCAGATACTATATTGATTGACAAAAATACCTTTCTGATTTAAAAATGTAAAGCTTATGGTATTTCTGAAATGTTTGAACTAACAGTGAAATTAGGAACTAATTTCATCATAAGAGTGTCACAAGACTCTCCTTCAGGGTCTAAGGGAAGGAGATTGAGGAAAGGCCAATCACTGTGGTCAAATGTTTACTTTCTCTTTGAATCTTAGGTGGTTAAATAAACTTGGATTGGCTGTAATCCATCAAGAATCCACTACAAAGGATGAAGGTATGTCATTCTATTTTAAATTTCTGAAGAGTTAGCCAGAATATTTAAATAGAATGAAATAGGATGGGAAAAACAACGTTGAGTTCTATGTATAGTCTGGCCCTGATGAAAATAGTTTGGCATTTGAACTGATCTGAAACGTGGAGACAGTCATGTTCACACAGACTCACCAACATGGAATAGAGCTTCCCATACTGGCTGCGAATGATTTCACACTTCACCCACACTTCACTAGCTGTAGGCTTTGCTGATATTTCAAACAATTGCCAATGCAAATGTTTTATTGCCCTACTTACTGGATTCTTACTCGTAGACATGAATTTGTCAGGATGTAGTCAGATAACTTTCATCCCACTATTTCCTCTCTGATAGCTTAACATTTCCACCAGGTGTGTGCAGACACTAATTACTCTAAGATTATACTAGCAGCCTGAAGGGCAGATGGGGACACAGGTCATATTTTTAGCTCAGTCTGTAGCTTTCAGGCTTCAAAAGCCGCAGGAGTGTAATTCTTCTTAATGATGTGCTTAATCCTCCGTGTGGAGAAGAGGGAGGCTTTGGGTGGCTGGGCCACCAAGCTGGTACTATTCTAAAACTCTCAGCCTACAGAAGACTTGGGAATTGGAAGTAGGGAGTTGTGCTTTTTGATAACAAAATGATAAAAACTTAAATTTCAAAATGCAAAAATGGCAATTTTATTTAAAAGAATAAAGGAATCCAGTACAATGCTGTGAAAAGAGGGTCCTAACAGTCTTCTTGGTTGTCTTTTCCATACAGTAAGTACTTGTAGGCTATAGATTGGAGAGGGAAGAACTATGCAAAAGCACTTCTTGTTGTACTTATAGCCTTCTGTGATATAGCCCCTAAAACCTTTCCGTTTCATTTTTGGTCATCTCCATTTGGGATCTCCTTATATGTGGCTCAGCCCAGTATTCACTGTTTGTGTACCACTGGTGGTTTACTTATCTGGCTGGTTTCAGCTTACTCAGCTCGTTATGATTCTTATCATCAAACATAATTACTACTGATTTTATGGTCTCTTACTATATGACTCACAGGAGTTTGAAGAATTCATTTGTTTTCCCTGAGCTATGGGTGGGATCGGTCTTCTTCCTGCATATCAGGTGCTCTTTGAGGACAAAAGACTGGAGGGACCATTGGTTTTGCCTTCTTAAGCAACTCCTGAAGAAGTTGAGGTAGTCCACTCAATTTTTTCTTTCTAAATTGGACTGAAATTGCAGTAGCCAGATTGGGGAAAAACTTTTGCTCATACATTATGGAATAGGTAGGCGATAACAACGGTCAGGTATTAAGCATTTTCATTTTTGTTACAGAATGTTACAGTGAAAGTGAACAGGAAGATCCTGAAATAGCTGCAGAGACACCACCCCCTCCTTACTCTTCAGCGACTTCGTCTCCCGTGGTACGTACAGACACGAGTTGTCTGTTGGTTGTCGATCACACGTATGGGTATCATTCCTTCCAGTTAGGTAGAAACTTTCAGAACAGGCTAATTTAAGGTACCTGCTTAAGAGCATGTACAATTCTCAGGGTGCTGATTTTGCATCTCTCCACAGCATCCCACTGGTATGACAAATTGGCATATTTGTTCATGACCCACAGATGGGACTCACGGAAATGCAAGGGGCCAATATTTGCAAAGGCTTGGTTTGCAGTGTGTATTTATACCCTCCTTATCCTCTGAAAGAATTTAAGATGTCTTTACCTAGGTGCCTGTACTATAACAATGTAAAATGAATTTAAAGGTCATATAACAATAGCATGAAAAGAAAAGTGGAATCAGAACGGTGGGAAGTCAGGAATAAAGTTAGTACATTAAAATTGCTTGTGGAACAATTACAGTATGTGTGTTCACCTCAGAGGAAATTGAATTGGATTCTAAGCTTTGAAAGCATCCAGTGTAAATTCAAGTTACTGGTGGGTGTTAAGACTTTGGAGAGCTGCTTTATATTTGTATAGACGGTCCCTAGAAAAGGTCAGACAAGAATCATTGGAGAAGCAAACTTTTGGTATTTATTTTTTGATTTATGGCTGGGGAATTGAACTCGGGGCCTCCTGCCTGCTAAGTACATGCTCTGCCACCGAATTACTCCTTCAGCCAGATTTGTGGTTTTTATATCTGCTGTGTCCCAGGACTTATATGGGTGTTTTAAATACATGATAGTTTAATTTTCAAAGAATCTTGAGAAGTAACATCATTCAATTTGCATTGTACCGATTACTAATGAGTCCAAACATGTTTTCATATTTATCAGTTGGGTTTTCTCTTTTGTGAAGTAGCCATTAAGGTTTGTATATTTTAGCTGTTACCTTCTCCTCCTCCTCTTCTTTTTTCTTTTTGATTTATATAATTCATTAATTTGTTATTCTATGTATTACAATAAATATATATAAATAATATATAAATAAATATGACAAATATATATGTCAGTTAAAAGTGAACAAATCTCACTTTTTATTTCCTAACACTCAGTTTCTCTTTAAAAATAGATGTTCTTGATTTTAATGTGTCAGATTTATCTATCTTTTTCATTGTAGTTAGTATATAATTTTTTCTGATTTAAATAATTGTTTCTTACCTGCAGTCATGAGAAAGTAGCTGTTACTATTACAGTCAAACATGTGGCAGACATAGAGTTTGTTGTGAGAATTCATCAGTCTGTTTTACGATATATGCTATATCCATTGTACCACAATACTTGTCCATCTAGAGGGCCGAAGCTCAGGGGATGCTTGTTTGAAAACAAACAAAGGACACCTATGACACCAGTAAGTTAGGTCATTAAGCTAAACAACTTCACCAGAATTTCCTGATTCATCCATTAAATGTTATTTCTTAAGAAGTTCTAAGTGGATCATTTTTTGACAGGCCACAAAGACTAATATTTTCTAAAGAAATATATTGGAAAATAGTCAGATAAATGTTGAATAGTCAGATTTTTTTTTCTTGGCAACACAATATGTTCTTTCTGCTCACATATTTTTCAGGCAGATTTTGTTTTTGTTTTGTCTTGTTTTTGAAAAATAGACATGCAAGGCACTTGGTTGAAATAACATTAGGCTTTTTATTTAAACAAATGAAATTTTTTTTTTAAATTCTGGTGACCTTTATCTAGTGCATGAATCAAGTTGTCGTTTGGCTTAGTGTAACAAAGGCATAAATTAGATATACAAGCCAACATTTTGGCTAATGAACTTTAATTTGTGGCAATGAATTCAACAATGTAAGATAATTATCCTGGGAAAATTACCTAAAAATATTTCATCTTAAAAAAAATTAACTTGTCCATTTATTCTAATTACTGTAAAGGTGGGCAGCACCAGCCTGTGTGGACTTCTGCTTCTGATGGGCTGAACCACATTCTGCAGGGGCAACAAGAACACTTTAAGTATCTTCCCTGAGTGAGGAAGAGGTTCTGTTTCATGTTTCTTTACCCCGAGAAAACTTCACAAGCTTGGTAGTGGAAAGGACATCCATTAGTTCTTACAGGAATTAGAGATAGGGAATTTTGAGAGATTTAGTAAAATGGCTCGGCAAAGATGGGGGTCTGTAAGTTTCATTTTCAAAGATAATTTGTAGAAATCCAGGATTGCTTGGAATTCAGAAAAGACACACACACACACACACACACACACACAAGAATGAAGTTCATTCACATTTCAAACCTGATAATTTTCTAAATTACAAAGTGATTTAGGGGCTATAAATATCATCACAAATCTCCTTTGCATACTAAATTACTAAGTTTAATTAAAAATTACTGTGCGAGAACCTGATACATATATATTTGCTTATTCATTCATTTAACAATTATTGTGATCCCTTCTTCCAAATACTTGGGCCACATCAATAAATAAAGCAGGGAATGAGTTACATTCTGCATGGAGCAAATTTCTAGTTGAGGGAGATAATGAACAATCTGAAATAAGTGAAATGCATACTATGTTAGGGGTGGAGACTGTGTTGTGGCAATTGCTAGGGTTGCCAGGTTGTGCCCCTTTGCGAACTTAGATCTGAACAAAAATCTTGGAAGACACTGAAGGAGTCAGTGGCTGTTGGGGAAGGAGTTTCCAAGGAAAGGTAACAAAGTCAAGGTCTCCTTGGTGCAAAATGATGTAAAGAGGCCAAAGTGTCAGGAGCAGGGGAGCCCCTAGGACAAGGGTAGGAGGTGAAGTCAGGGTGGAGGTGGCCAGGCCATGTCGGGCCTGTGGGCCAGTTAAGGACACTGATGCTCTGTTCCAAGTTGTTTGGGCCACCCCCAGGAGATTTGAGCAGAGGACTGATGGAAGCAATTCCACTTTACTAGGACCACTCAGGTGTGGGGATGAGACACTAGGCTTCAGGGTGTAAGCACAGAAGCAGAAGAGTTGACAGGTGCCCAGTAATCTCCGGGGAAAAATGGTGGTGAACTCATCAAGGGATGGCAGTGGGGAAGCTGACAGGTGAAATGGCTGGATTTTGAATTTATTTGGAAGAGAACCACCAAGGAGCGAATCAGATATGAGAGAAACAGAGGAGGTAAATATTGTAATACCAGGTTCAAGCAGCTTGTGCAGTTTATTTTAATATGCCATCCCTCACGTTTTGCTATTTTGAAGTAAAATTCATCTAATATCCAAAAATGATGAAAAAAATCAGATAAAGCAAGACAAAGAACAAACAAGTAAAAGTCAATGCTGCAAACTGGCTCATTGACCAGTGGCAGAAGAGGAAGTTGATGATTGAACACAGAAAGGGGTAAAATTAATTTTAGAAATTCAAATTTAACTTTAACAGGATAGAGCTTGAGTGTTTTTCTACTAAAGACCACTTGATTATTTGATATTTGTTGATACAAAGTGATATAAGTGCTTCCAAGTGGGTAATTATGTGAAAAATCATAAGTGACTATACATTCACAAGAAAGAGAAAGGAAAATTCAGCCTTTGTCCTCAAGATACCAAAAAAAAAAAAAAAAAAAACAACAACATCATAAGCTCTACGGTTGAACACTGAACTGATTTTAAAACTTTTATAAAATTTCCTGGAGCATTTTTGCCTCTGCTGTCACACTTCATCTCCGCAGGCTGCTCCTCTGGTGGATTTGATCACAGGCCTTGGTGACGGTCCCACTACCTCTTTCTGCCTTCTGTTCTCACTACCCCATTCAAGGCCCTCATCAGCTCTTGACTATGTTAGTGAAATAGCAGGCTATTTTTCTTTCACTGCCTGCCATCTCTTTCTTCTCTTCAAAGCCACCTCCAAATTGTCCTTCCTAAAATGCAGTCCTAATAATCTTCATTTTACCGCACAGAACCTTTCAGCGAATTCTCGTCGTTTCTCAGCTATTTCCCAACTCTTTAAGGCCATTGGGATTTCTTCAGAGTGCCATGACGTCTTGTTGCTGTTCCCTCCCAAACAGACAAACAACTGATGACTGTTTGTCATCAATCCAAGGAATTGCATGCTATTTCCCAAGAACTTCCCATACTTGCCTGACTTTGAACCTGCCATGAGGACCATCCCTCTGGTTGATATTTCTAAACGTCTTTCAGGTCTGTCTCAGGTACGGCTTCCTTCATGCACTTCCCTGCTCCTCTCTGTCAGGATGATTCTGCCTTTGTCCAAACTCTATTTCTGTGGCACTTCGGCTTTGGATGTTTTTTCACGTTGTTAGTATAACCTGTCTGGTATTTTAGATTTCATGTGTAACGCCTATTTAGCATTACATTCCTAAAGTCAGAGACAGCGTTCAAACTTTTTGTTACCCGTATTTATGACTGTACCCATCACATATCTGAAAGTAAACATTTAGCAGATGCACAGGTGGATGAGTGGGTGATAGCTGTGATCTCATTTGCACCCTCTACAAATTTCCTGCTATACAACTATTTCTCCACGTGAGTTAGAAAGATACTCCTATATGCCTTCTCAGTGCTCTTGCTTTGAGAAGGATGATTTCATTTAATTCTTAAAAAAATCCTACATCAGTATTACAAATAAGGAGGCCAAGTTCTAAAAAAGTGAAAGTAACTGTCACAATATTTGTAGGATGTATATATCTGTTAAGAATGCCCTTTCGTGTTATATCATTTGCTTTTCTTGATAGATCCATCAGTCAGGCAGCTGATAAATTAGTCTGGGTCCTGCCATGTGCCAGATACTGTTGAGGATAAGAGAACCTGGAAATGGCCTGGACAGCATCCCCTCCCTTGAGCATTTTAAATTCAAAGATAAAGGGCAGTAAATGGATAATTTAAAAAACATTTCAAGTACCAGTAAGTGCTATGACAAAGATAAACTATAGCAGTGTACTAGGGAGGGACTAGGGCTTGGGATGGAAAAGGTATTGCTTTGTCTGTCCCTGTCTGGGGAGACCCCAAAGAAGTGATACTTGTATAAATGATAAAAAGAAGGCAGGCAACCAGAAATCCCAAGGGAAGGCCTATAAAGCAGAAGAACTCACAGCTGTGCTTCAAGGACAGAAAGAAGGTCAGTGCGGATGGAAAAGATAAAAGAAGAGATGGAAGGAAATACAGTGGAAGGGGGGGTTAGAAGTCCAGTGGGCCTTCTTGGTTCTAAAGTTGATCTTTGACATTCTACTTGGGATGCTCAGTTATTGGGGGATTTCAGCAGAGGAGTTTTGTGGTCTGTTTTATGCTCCATGTTTTAGAAACACTCTTGTTATTGTTTGGAGAATGCCCAGGAAAGGGAACAGGACAATGTTGGAAGCAGGAAACTAGTAGAATAGGACCTGGAAGTAAAATTAATTTTTCAAGGTCACTTGGATACTAAGGATCAGAGGGATTAGGGGGTCAAGGTTGTGCAGAAGGCCACTTACAGAGAAGGTGCTTCTGGTTTTCAGAATAATGCTTCTTCAAGTGTATAGAAATAATACGAGCATAGTGCCTCCCAGGGCTTAAGAACAGTTGACTGGTTGGCTTTTAATATGACTAATAAAAGGAAATAAAACCTGTGTATCTTCCCTCCTTTGTTCTCATTTGGTTTTATTATGTTTGGTTTCGAATTATTCCTTCCTTTTCTTTTTTTTATGTACTTTGACTAAAGTTGCTGATGATTTATGTGCTGAATCACTTCTTCCTAATTATGGACTTCTGGAGGTTATTTTAAATACTTTTTCACCATGTCAAACTTGTGTTTTGAAAACAATTCAAAGAAAAGAATTTTAGAACTAACTTTTGAATTATGCTTCTTCAGGAAATAAAAATATTCAGAAAATGGGAAAATTAGGGTTCAGTTTTTGCTCTAACAATGTGCTGTTCTCTGTTTCTCTCTGTGTCTCTGTCTCTGTCTCTGTCTCTCTCATCAGTCTGCCTCTTTCTCTCAGTACCTTAGATTGATCTCGAGGTGGTCTCCCACTGAACAACATTCCCAACCCTTTCAAATTTTTTAAATTTTGAGACAGGAGTGCTGGACTTACAGATGTGTGCCACCACATCCGGCTCCCACCTCTCTCTCTGTCTCTCTCTGTTTCTCTCCGTCTCTCTGTCTCTGTCTCTCACTGTCTCATTTTATTTTTTATTTTGAGACAGGATCTCACGAAGCTGCGCAGGCTGGTCTTGAACTTGCTGTTCTGCTACCCCAGCTTCCCTTCCCAGTAGCTGAAGTTACAGGCATGTACCGCTGTACCCAGATCATAGTTGCTTAATTAGAACTAAGATTTTCATAGTTGCTTAATTAGATCTATAATATTCTCATTAAAAGTGAAATATTTCCAGCCTAAATGTTCTTAAATGAATGAAACCACATACTGTTATCATTCTGTAATGAAACAGAATAATTTTGTTTGCTATTATGGGAACATTTGTGAGACTACGTCCATTGTAGTTGGTACCCATAACCCCTTGATCCTAGAATTAAGATAAATCACCGGTAGAGATTTCATGGGGAATTTCAGAGAGCTCCTCAGTGTGCGACTGAACTACTGTAGAGAGTTTTCTTCACATAACTTGTTCTCTAAACCAATTTTTCCTGGCACTAATTTGTCACCAACTATGTGTCAGGCACAGATGCAAAAAAATGGAGGTGCAAAAATGACTAAAAACAGCCCGTTCTCAAGAAGCTCACCATGAAAGATTAACATTCAATCACAATTACAATATAAGTTGGCAAATAAAATGACATTCCGTTTAATATGATACAAGGCAGCCCAGGAGCACCGGGCTTAGGTGCCTGCCCGGTCCGGAAGCTATCTGAGAAGACTTCCTGAAGGAGCTGGCTGTGGGCACCTGGGAAGGGGCAGCATTCTACTAGTCAGGTCAAAGGGGGGTGGCCAGAAGAGGTTGTCAGTCACTCCCACCTCTGTCTCATTTGTGCTGGAGAGGGTTTTTTTTTTAATTTTAATTTTTATTTTTTTTTGTGGTGCCGGGGATCAAACTCAGGGCCTTGTGCTTGCAAGGCAAGCACTCTAATCACTGAGCTAAATCCCCAGCCCCTTTTTTTTATTGTTTTTAAAATTTATTTTATTTTAATGGTACATTTTAGATGTACATAGTGATAACATTCATCGTAGCGGATTTGTACCTGTACATGATATATCTTGTTGCTTCTTTTCTTCCCATTCCCCTCCCCTCATTCCCTCCCATTTACAAAAGCTTTGTTTCATTTTTTCCTTCCATTCCTTATTTCTCAAGTCCTCTGTTCCGTTCCCCCTCCCTTGTTCCCTTTCCCATTTGGACATTTTCTTCCCTTTCCCAATATAATACATTTTAGTCTTTATATACACTTCAGTTTCTCACACCAGAGAAACTATGTGGTATTTAAAAATGTGTGTCCAATTTATTTCATTTAAGAGTATGGTCTCAAGATGCATCCATTTACCTAGGAATATCTCAAGCTTGTAATTCTTTATGGCAGAGTAGTACTGCATTGTATAGAAAAACCACATTTTCTTTATCCATTCCGCTATTGATGAGCATTTGGGCTGTTTCCAAGATTTAGCTATTACAAACTGTGCTGCTATAAACATGGCTGTGCATATATCTCTGTGGTATGATGCTTTTAATTCTTTTGGGAAGATACCAAGACGGGGAATAGCTGGGTCAAATGGAATCTCTAGTCCTAGTTCCTTGAGGAATCTCCACACTGATTTCCATAGTGGTTGCACCAGTCTACATTCCCACCAACAGTGGAGAAGGGTTCCTTTTTCTCCACAGCCCCTCCAGCATTTGTTATTGGATGATTTGTTGATAATAGCCATTCTTTGTGGAGTGAGGTGGAATCTTAGGGTTGTTTTAATTTGCATCTCTCAAATGACCAGTGATGCTGAACATTTTTTCATATGTCTATCTGCTGTTTCTACTTCTTCATCTGAGAAGTGTCTATTTGTTTCAGTTGCCCACTTTTGGGTTAAGTTTGGGGGGTCTGATTTTTTTGAGTTCTTTATGTATTCGAGATGTTAGTCCTTTGTCAGAGGAATAGCTGGCAAAAATTTTTTCCCACTCTGTGGGTTGTCTCTTCGCTCTGTTGGTAGTTTCTTTTGCTGTGCAAAAGCTTATTAATAAGATCAGGTCCCAGTTGTTGATTCTTTGTGGTATTTCCTGGGCAACTGGGGATTTGTTCATAAAGTCCTTGCGCGCACCTATGTCTTCAAGAGTTCTACCTATCCTATCTTCCAATAGGTTTAGTCTTTCTGTTTTAATATTTAGATCGTTGATCCACTTTGATTTTAGCTTAGTGCATGGGGAAAGACACGGGTCTAGTTTCAACCTTCAGCATGTGGAGAGCCAGTTTTTCCTGTGCTGGAGAGTTTTGTGAGCATAGTTGTGTGAGTGATTCACAGGAGGGACCGCTAAGAGTAGTGTGCTTGGTTCTTGCCACCGGCAGCTACTGAGTCTTACACATAATGAACCGTACGTTGGTACTAAATGGTCCACAGAGCACGATCCCACATCGAATCCTCTGAAATGGAGCTCCAGCTTCATATCGGTTTGCATTTCGTCAGTCTCTCTTCCTGTGAAAGCTCCCTCTTACTATACATAATCTTTTCTCATTTTCTTCCAGCCCCCTCCAGTTCATTTTATTCCTTCTTTTCCTTTCTTCTCATTTTTTTTTTTGCTCACTCTGCTTTCCTCCTTTTAAAATCAAACTTATAAATGTTGGTACGTAGAGAAAATGGATTGAGAGTATGTGCATTGTGTCTGAAAAGCACCCAACGGGAATCTACTTTGCAGCCCTTTCTGATACTTACTTAGCACGTCTTTCCTTTGTCACTCGAGCAGAGTTTTGAGGTTTAGAAAACCTTGAGGAAAGTGCTGCAGCAACCAAGTACGCAGTCTGTTTCTCAAATAGCCCATTTTACTCTAATCCAATTAAAGCAGTATCAGCGGGAGCAACAGGAAAGGCTCATGCTTGATTTCCTTTCAAAAATGGAAGCTGATCACTTGAAAGTTGAGTTTTACCAAAATAGTTCACAATAGGGGATCGTGTCCGAACTGGGGCAGCAAGAATATTTTGTTAATGTTTATTTTATAGCTCCTGGTAATGAGTAAACTATCCCTGGCACTTATTTGGACATTTTAAGGGTTGTATATTCTCTCCTCCAGATAAATAAGACTTTATTTAGTAAGCTACAGATCCTTGATCTCCTAGTTGTTAAGTGGTCAAGAGTGATTTTAAAATAGCCACTTCCCAAGCTGTTACATATTCCAGATGTTTTCATGTCTGTGCAATAGAAAAATGTGTGTGTGATCAGTTGTATCTTAAGCTGATATTTTAATGTCAAGCTACTTTAAAGTAGATTTATTAATTATTCGACAATTCATGTCTACTATGGAACCAATTGGACACACGCTGGGTGAATAAATACTGGCTTTTTCCATTAAAACTCAGAGTTTAGAACTGCAGATTCCATGAGGCTGTGGTGATTTGGAACAAAGTTTGGTGCAATGATTTTGAGGTTTTTGGAGAAGATTCTAGTTTCCTCTTTGACTTCCTCTGTTTAATAAAGTCCTTTCTGCCACTTCCTTGGAGTTTAGACTGCTTGAAATTAAAAAGAAGTATCTTACGGAAAGACATAAAGGAGATGCCATGAAACTGAGCCATAAATTTTTTCTCTGCCTTATGCTGTTGCAAATATAGAGTGATCTGGAGAACACTAGAGTCAAGATTTTTGGGTATTATTGACTAGTAAAAAAAAAAATGGAATATCAACATAGAGTTTTGCTACTTAGGATATTAAAAAAAGAAAGTTCCAAGAGACAAATACGTATGTATATATTCACATATATTTATATATGAATATACGTAGATAGATGACAGATAGACAGATAAATCAGTTTTCAAAAGAAAGCACGTGTAGCAAGGATAAAATCTCAGAACAAGCCAAACCTTCCCCAAGAGTGTGCTTGTGGTGAGGCTGGCTTGGTGCTTCCTGAGGGGACTGGGAAAGACTTGCCAGGACCATCATCCCCCGCAGAGTGCGTGTTGGGATCTGCTGCCAGAAGTCCCACATCATCAGCCCACTTCTCATCATCAGTGGTGCAGGTTTTGGTTTCTCTTTAATGAATAAAGAAAGTACAAATGTACTCTTTTCTTCTTTTGTGAAAGTTTATTAAAGTTTTTAAGTGACTGAGGAGTGAATGAGTTAACATTATTTCACCTAACCTGTCTAGCTGTGGGCTGATGCTGGTCACGTGATGAGAAACACGTGAATGTCCTCAGGGGTTTAAATGTATCATGCTCTCTTGCTCACCATTCTCAGCTCCCTTAACAGGATTTGCTTTCTCTCTCCCTCTCTTTTCGTAGTGCCAGGGACTGAACCCGGGGCATTGGGCGTGCTAGGCAAGCTCTTTACTACCTGAGCTGTACCTGCAGCTCCCTGCTTTCTTTTTTGTATTCCCTTTTCTCAAAGGGTTTTGCTGCATTCATGTGAATTCTATGATAAATTACAATTTTGTATTTTGTTCAGAGTGTACTTCAGTGTTCTAAAGAATTCCACCTCTCAAAAGCTTTTAAGTTTTTGGAGAGCATTTAAGATGAGGATAAATCATGATATGGAGATTTTTTCAGATCCTTGGGTGGTGAATTTAAAGTTATACATGCCGAGGGTGGTGGCACCTTCTGTAATCCCCCAACACTCTGGAGGCTGAGGCAGGAGGGTAACTGCAAGTTCCAGGCCAGCATGGGGTACATAGCAAGACCTTGTCTCAAAAATAAATAAATAAATAAAGTCATACAAATAAGTTTTGGCAAATGGGACTCTAATGGTGATAAAGAAATAAATCTATAAATAAACACTCTTTGACTCTTTAACTCTTGGTCACTTTTTGAAATAACTCTGGGGTGTTTTTATAAAAATGAAAGGCAGAGAATGGTTTAATCATGATTTCTTTTATTCTTCTTTTGGTTTTATTTATGGAAACTAGGCTGCACGGCGGGCATCTTCATCCTCACCCAAACTGAGTGAAACATCGTGTTCTCTTTCTTCGCTGGAAAGTACAATGAAGACACCTGGCGGCTTTTCTTCCTCCAGATCTAAAGAAAGACAGTCCTGGCTCGACATAGTTAATAGTTCACCTGCTGTGGAAGGTGTTGGACACTCTCTAACATTTGCCGTGCAGGTTCACTCGCCTGCACCCTCAGAGGCAAACAGCTGCAAGGCCCCAGAAAACAGCTTTGTCACAGCTGAAAGTGGACTTTTGAACTCTTTATCTAGTGATGACACTTCTTTGTTGAGTAGCAGTCAAGACCATCTGACTGTCCCAGACAAGCCTACTGGATCAAGGATGATGGATAGAGGTAAACCAAGAGTTTGTTTACTTTTCCTTAGAGAAGGGATATTTGTGTGTGTGTGTGTGTGTGTGTGTACAGAACACTATTGTGAATTTGTGAGAAGAATATTTAAACTCATGAATGGCGATTCAATAATTAGTCAGTTAGGACTGTCTTTGTAGAGTTTGCCTGTGACCAGTGCAGTTGCCAGGCTACTGATTGCCTACTCTAAGTATCGCTAATCAAATGTTTTACAGCTATGAGACCTGTGATCATAAAATACTGAAACCTTTCCACCAATTTGTTTCCGTGTTCTATGCTCTGGAGCTTGCAGGGTTTAAATTGGGCTTTTATAGTCTTGTACTGGTGGTATAACTTTAATGTTCCCGACGAACTTCGAGCTACTGCCTACGCTGGGCAATGCCCGTGGACCACGCCTGGCTCTGAGCCAGCCAGCTCCTGCCTGCGCAGTTAATAGAAAGAGGATCTGTGTGCATATTGGAGGGCAGCACTAGACCTGTAAATATAAAAGAGAACAGTTTGTTCTTTTGAAAAACATTTTTGGTTTTAAGGAGTTAAGGGGGTATAGAAATCAATAATATAAGTTATTTTAAACACCCTGTGATAATCAATTTTTATCTTTAATCAGGACTTCTTTTTTTAACTACTGTTCAATCATAGGTCTTTCCTGATTGTGCCTCATTTATTCTGGTGTAAAGCAAGGTTACCTGATATAAAATACAGAGCAGCGAGAGAATGATTAAGTTGGGTTGAATTTTTGAGAGCATAATTGAGAGGAACTTGATGTGCTAAATTCCCATAATAAGTGGCCAACATTGTCTAATGACAGAGATGACAACTCTTGTGTTTTTAAGTTTCCAAATTTTCAGATATTCCTATTTTGACATAAATGTAATGTAGGCCAAGAATCACAACTGCAGACCAACTTGTGTCTGTGTAGTATTTTAAAATATGTGGGTTTAAATACACAGCCTGATAACTCATTCTCTGTCACGCGGGTTATTCCCAATCCCTGAGTGCTTGCCTGAAGATGCCTTAGCCATTCAAATTAACTGTCTGGCCTGCAATGACATTTTTATTTGCTACCCCCCAAGTTAGACCAGTGATACATTTTATGTTAGAAAAATTGCAACAAAGGAAGTTGTAGGCAAGCTAATGTACAGCAAGAGACTGTCGACTAGGATAGGGAGAAGCAAGGAACCACAGACATTGAGGAAGAATATTGGGAGGGATGAAGTTTGGAATGCAAATAATGGGAAGAATACTAATCTGTCTTCAGATTTGTAAGGTGCTTTTGTGTGAACAAAATATTGGGCTTAGTTGTATTTTCTTGGAAGTACAAAATTAAGGTCAGTGGTACAATTAAAAGGAGGCAGATTTAGTTTTACCACAAAAAACTTCTTTTTGGTGTTGTGAGTTGTTCGAAATAGAGTAAAACCCTTGGATGGTAATGCTTTCCTCATCAATGGATGTGTTTACTTACTCTGAGACAAACATTTTCACAGAATATTGATTGAAGAGTGCGTATTGGCCATAATCTTTGTTTATCTGAAGATGCATTGAAGAAATAAAATAGGTATCTGGTACTAGATGACCTCTAATTTGAGGTTTAGATAATCATTTGAGATACAAGATTGGTGAAACTAAAGAAAATAAAGAAAAGTACTACATCTATTATTTTCCTGTTAAAAACTCTCTTGCTTTAATCATGAGACTATAACTAGAACCAAATAGCTTAATACACACACAGACACACACCATGTGATCGGCATAGCTTCAAAAGCATCATATATATTAAAATTACATTCACATTCTTTCACGAGGGATAATTTTGCAGATAGAGAGTTTTCCTTCAGGGTCAATAAACTGAGAGTGTGGGAAGAAGCGTGTAGTTCCTGTCTGTGTCTAAATGTCATTCTGGGAATGCATGTGCTGAGAAGCCTGTCTGGATACCAGTAGCACTGTTAGTCTAAAAGTGAAGGAATCTGGTATTATTTAGTTTTGAATTACACACAGAGTGACCAACACAATCTGGCTGCTTCTTCACACAGCTTGATGTGAAGGTGTTTTAGCGGAGAGGAAGAGAAAATGAAAGTATTTATCCCTCACTGATTTGTTGGCAGTTGCCATATGTTACTGAAGTTTTGCTGATGATTTTCTCCTACTTCTGGGGATTTGGTTAAATTCCCAGAAGAGCTGAACCACATAAAGTCATCTCCATGGCAACAGTGGCCCAATCTTTGCTTGGATTTGCGATGACTTGCAGTTGAGTGATCAAATTGCATATCGCGTATTTTTTCCCATGTGAGTTTGTGTGTTGGAGAAATAGGTAGCTTTTCATTTTTGTGACTTCTAAAAATTGTTGCTTTTGAATTGACAATTTTTAAAAAGCTCTGAAATTCCTGTATCTGAAATATTGGTGAAGATGTTTTTATGTTGGGAATTAAAGTTTTAACACAGACCAAGGCAGAAGTTAAAATTTTAAAGATAAAGTTCCTCTCTGAAGATGCGTTTGCTGGAGAAAGAGGCTTTTATTCTAGAAAAGATTCTCAAAGGTTAATAACGGAGTCCTGAAGCAAGCAGACAGCATGTATTATAGCTTTTCTTTTATTTAGACAATGGAAGAAATATTTTGCAGTTGGTGTGCAATTAAAATTGTGGTTGCTAGAATTTTATACTGAATTTAAATATCCTTTAGACATTTCTCCCTGTATTGTAAGCTATTTTAAAAAAGGGAGGGTGTTAATTTTACACCATGAATTTCAGACTTTCAGGGTTCTAGGATTCTTTAGGAAGTATTTTCACAAAGCATAGTGGGGAAAGAGAGGATGAAGTTACAGAATTTTCATCTCATCTGTTTTATTCGGTGCTCTTCCTTTCTCTTATTGGTGATGTCTTTTGGCCATGGCTATATGATAAGTCACATGGCGTGTCTCTGCATACATGTGTGTAACACGTACTGCCTGCTGACAATGTGGAGATAAGCGTCCCCTTAGTTACCCAGAGAATAGGGCAACCGTACTCAGGTGCCGAAAAATTGCATGTTAACTAATAAGACTAATGCTCGACTTATGCAAACGTATTGTCAAGCACAAGTACAAACATAATCAATCTTGGAATGTAGATTACAAGCTGAGTAAAAAGCACTGTTAATGAAGAGACAGGCATTCTTGACCATGCATGACATCTCAGGAAAGTAAAAAAAAATGAGTCAGATTTTAGGTTTTAGCAGATATTACCAAAATTATATATAGACTGAGTGTGAACAGTGCCAATGTGACATTATTTTAGCTAGATACTTTGAATGTTAACTGTAGGAATTATGTGGTGCGCTTCTCCAGGGGACAGGTAGGAAAAAAGATAACTCCAATACTGAGCTCAACTCAATTTAGCATTGTTATTATTTTGAATACCTAACTTGTACTCATGTACTTTTTGCTAAAGTGAATCCAAAGATGAGCAGGATACAATTTCTGTTCTAAAAAATCTTAACATCTAATGGAGCAAGTAGGAGGAATAAGACGCATCTAACAAATGAAAGTGGACTAGGTGGGTGCCACAAGGAGAAGCAAAGTACCCCAGGGATTTAGAAGAGCTAGGGTGCAGGATAAAAATCACATGCACGTGGGAGGATCTGTGCATAGAGACTGGAGCCACAGGAAAGGGAGACAGAAAGGAAATTTGGCTGATGTTGAATACTGGATCAGATATTAGTTAATTTCGATAGATAATGGGTGGCCATATCTTTCTTTTTTTGTGGGGGAGCAGTTGCATCTCAGCTTTATTTCCATATCCCTTAAGTCCTGGTGAAGGCTCAGACCACAGTCCGGGCCACACTCCCCAGGGAATGGATCTTGGCTCCCAATCTGGACCAGACAAGGGGTTCTCTTGCCTACTTCCGCCAACCTTCTTCAACTGGAGGATCCCCCAGAGACCACCTCCTCAGTAATGGCTGGATGGCAGAACCAGGGCCCCAGGGAGCCACTCGTGGGGGCCAGCCAACCCACCCCTCGTCCACAGGGATGGCATTTCTAATTAAGGTCATCATATATTCGGAGATGATTTAGAAAAGCTATTTATCTTTAGAATGTAAGGCAGAATAGAATAAAGGGAAGCAGGAACTATGAAGCATTAGGAAGCTCCTATAACAGTGAGATGGGAGTAGAAATAAGGAACAAAGGGACAAAGGAGGAATTCTGACTCCTAACTATCAAGGCAAAGACTAATACTGGTTTTTGTGTACTTAGAACTTGATTTAGTCCCCAGAGTATTTCCTACCTAGTGGTCCTATTTTTTGGAATGTAATCCGAGAAGTGATCTTAATATGGGAATGCATATTTAATACTGTGCAAATCTTGTATGTTTAATGAATTGTTGGCTTCGGTGGCATTGATCTCAGGCACAAATGATTTTCTGGCTGCTTTTGTTGCTCCCACGTCAAGGAAGGACCCCTATGGAATGTCATAAAATAAGCTGATTAGGTTACCTGAAAATTTGTGCAAAATCACTAGGTCATTTGTAGTACTCAGATGTTTATTTTGTTTTTTGTCTTCTTATTCTCTATAATTTTCCCTGAAACCAGGAGCCAGGAGTGGGAGGTTGTGGGAATTTATTGGATCAAGACTTTGAAGCTGCTATTTGAAATCTAGACTTCAGAAGTATTCAACTTTAAGTGACAGTTTGGAAGTAGTGGGGGGTGGTTAAAAAGCTAGAGATCATAACTAAAGATGAAAGATACATGGGTCCGAGAGAGAGAGAGAGAGAGAGAGAGAGAGAGACAGACAGAGAGAGACAGAGAGAGAGAATGTGAATAAGGTAAAAGAAGAATCTTGTACTCAGGATCAACTTTAGAGTTGTAGTAACTTGAGAGTTGAATATTTTAGAGTAAATGGTTTTAACAAACAGAGACGGGGCATTAAAAATGATCTGCTCTAGGTGTCAAATACACTAGATGCACCCCATTGATTATGGCCACAGTGCTTTCAACAAGAATGCAAATTTATTTCAGATGGAAACTGCATCTGTCATTATAAAATAAATCTTTGAAGCCCATTTTTAGACCATTTTAATGTTATGCTACCAGAATTATGTTTTATCAACATCTTTGAGCAATTTTGTTTGCATAGAATATAAAAAAGAGAAGTGGAAAAAATGCAATATTTTCATATTTGATGATAGAATCATTTCCAAATCAATACCACTTCAAATCCAAGTGATCTGTCACAAGCTTATGACCCATGTTGCATGAGGAACAACACGGAATTTCTTACTGTGCCTATTATGCAGTCTAGTAGATATAGATGGTTTTGAGAGTTATCAGAATGGTCTTCAAATCTCCCTGTTTTTATAGGTTCTAGTATTCAATCCTCTTCTTATAACTTCTTCTTTTTAATAAAATGCTTGGTTATTTAGGTTTTTTATTTGTTTTTCATAGCTCCATAAATACTTCAGCATATCTTCTGTTTCATTTGGTGTTATTTATTATAGTGAAAACTATCACATACATAGAAGAACATTTTGCACACACACACACATGATCTGTGTAGCCAACATTCAACCCTTCAGGCCAAGAACAGGAATTAGCAATCTTCTCTGTGTCCCTGGAGTTTATTGATTTTTATTGCTTTGTAGTATTTGATTTAATATATCATACCAAATAGATCTATTTTTTATGAACACTCTTTTTGCCAGCTTTGGGCTCTTAGTTAAAATGTTGATGTGGGCATTCTTTCTTTTTTAATTAACAGGCTTAACGTTTTAGAGCACTGTTAAATTTACAGAAAAATTGAGCCACAAATACAAAATAGTTTCTTATTAACATCTTACGTTAGTGTGGTTCACTTGTTATAATTGACAACTATTGACACTTTTTAAAAACTCAAATCCATAGCTTACATTATACAGTCTTTTGCTATTTGACAGTGTAGCTACCATTACAAAAGTATATGGAAAAGTGTTATTGGTCTTAAAGCTCTTGTATGGCCTCTGTTGCTTCTTCCACATTTTCCCTCAGTACCTGACAATCACTATTCTTTTTACTTTCCCTTTGTTTTCCAGAACAAAAATATCCCCTTGAATGGATATTCCACACCTTGTTATCCATTCATGTATTGGAGGGGATCCTATTTGCTTCCAAGGTTTTGAAATTAGAATATAGCTGCAATAAACATCTGCATACAAGTTTTTATGGAGATTCAAATTGTCAGCTCTTCAGCTCTTTCGGGAAATACCGAGGAGTATAATTACTGGACTGTATCGTAAGACTATGTTTAACTTTTTAGGAAATGCCAAAGTGTCTTCCAAATTGACCGTGCCATCTTCATGCCCACTAGCAATGAATGAAAGACCTCTTGGATCACATCCTTACCAGCATCTAGTTTTTTGATCCCTAAAGTCTGGATAAGTGTATTCTAAAAGCTCACATTTTAAAGGCTTGGTCACTAGCTCGTGGCTTTCTTGGGAGGCAGTGCAACCTTTAAGAGGTGGGGCTTGCTGGGAGGAAGTGAGGTCACTGAGGGGTGTGTTTGAGGGGAACACTGAGACCCTAGTCCTTTCCTTTGTCTCTTTCTTCCTGGCTGCAAGGTGGCTACTCATTCCTGCTATGATATGTGGCTTCACCACAGGCCCCAGAACAACAGAGCCAATTAACAATAGACTTAAACCTTCAAATCTGTGAGCCAAAAATTAACCTTTTCTTTTTTACGTTGGTATTTATCACGGGTATTTTGTTAAGGTAATGGAAGATTGACTAATACATCGCATTTTAGTGTTTTGCCATGCTAGTAGGTGGATAGGAACTTCTTGTTATTTTAATGTAGAAAATTCTGTAGTGACAGATGATATTGAACATCTTTTCATATGCTTATTTGCTGTCTGTTTATCTTTGGTTAGAAATCTGTTGAGATCTTTTGTCCACTTTCTATTTAAGCTTTTGTTTTCTAAATTTTGAATTCTTTATATAGTTTGGATATAAATTCCTTATGAAGTCTTTATGTATTTTGCAAATGGTTTTTTATTTTTTAAGCCAATCTGTTGCTTGCCTTTACTTTCCTTAATGTGAATTCTTGTGCATGTATCTTGGTGCACACAAGCCTGCACTTCCTGGGGGCATATACCTAGCAGTGGAATGGATGGTCATGGTTTGTGCCTGTCTTCCACTTTGCTAGATGATGGAAACTTTCTTTTTAAACCGATTCCAGCAAAACTCATCTCTCCAACATGGAGAAGAGTTCTCAAAGCCCCACATCCTCACCACTAATGCTGTTTTCTAATTTTTGCAAAGCTGACAGGAGTTAAACTTGATCATCAATTAACACATTTTCATATGTTTATTTTCACTTTTTTTAAAATCTATGCTTCTATTGGATTATTTTTGGCTTTGTAATGAATGTGTAGAAATTTCTACAATCTGGATATCCTTTTATTGTCAATTATAAGTATTGCCATTGTATTCTCTACTTTTCACTTCATTTTTATTCTTTGAATATTGTCTTTTAATGATGAGGACTCGGTTTAATCTGATTAAAAATATTACACGTTTTAATGCTTTTTTTTGTCTTAAGAAAGTCCTCTCTACACTATTAGTATGAAGACATTCTTCCATTTTATATAAATTTTAATCCATTTGAAATCATTTTTATGTGCATTGTGAATGGGGAACAATATTATTACTTATGCATGTATGCTTTTCCAAATATCATTTATATACACTCCATCTGTTTTCCAGATGTCCTCTTAAGTCCTCAGTGCTAAGTTCGTTATAAATCTAGTGTGTTGCTTCTTAGACTTGTATCTTTGCACGGGCCTATGTTTTTCTCCTCTTGCTCTTATGAATCTTCTTTTTAAAAGTCTTTTTAAAAATTTTTTATTAGTACATTTTTTCAGTATGTAATGTTTACATTCCTTGAGTGGAGTCGGTATATGTTCATAACACATCTCAATTCTTCTTTCATCTCCTTTTTCTTCCTGCCCTCTCTCCTTTCTCCATCTCTTGGTCCTTTTCTCTTTTGCAAAAGATCTTTCATCCTAATTACTATTATCTATCATTTATTTTGCTCTTTATTTATATTTTGTGTTTCACATGTAAGAGAAACCATGTGATAATTAAGCTTGTGTTTCTGATTTATTTCATTTAACATTATGGTCTCAAAGTATGTCTAATTTCCTACAAATAATGCAAGTTTATCTGTCTGTATAGCAGAGTAGTGCTCCATTGTGTATAAATGGCACATTTTAAAATCCATTCATCTGTTGGTGGATACAGAAGCCACTTCCGAGATTTAGCTTTCGTGAGTTGTGCTGTGATAAACATGGGTATGCATGTATCACTGTAACACGATGTCTTTAACTGTTTTGGAAAGATAACTAAAGGAGACTAGCTGGGTCAAATGGAATTTCTAGTTTTATATTTTTAGGGAATCTCCATACTTATTTCCATAGTGGTTGTACTAGTTTACATTCCCACAATGTATAAGGGTCCCTTTATTCCTGTAGCTTCACCAGCCTTTGTTGTTATTTGGTTTCTTAATGATGGAATCTCATGTGTTGTCTTATTTTGCATTTTTTGTGTGGCTGGAGATGTTGAACTTTTTTCATGTATTTCTTGGCCATTTGTACTTCTTCTGAGAAGTATCTATTCATTTCAGTTGCCTGTTTTTGGATTAGGTCTTTTATTTTGGGGGTTGTAATTTTTTTCGAGTTCTGTGTGTATTCTAGACATTACTCCTCTGTCTGAGGAAGAGCTGGCAAAAAATTTCCTGTTCTTTAGGTTGTCTCTTCACTCGGTTGTTTGCTTTGCTGTGGAGAGGCTTTTTAATTTGGTATATCCCATTTGTTGATTCTTGATGTTATTTCTCCTGCGGTTGGAGTTCTGTTCACGAAGTGCTTGCCTACACCTATGTCTGCCAGAGTTTCCCCTATTTTATTTTCCAGCTGGTTAAGTGTTTCTGTTTTCACATTTAGTTCTTTGATCCATGTTGATTTTAGTTTAGTACATGGTGAGATATGGGGGTCTAGATTCAATCTTTTGTATGTGGATACACAGCTTTTCAAGCAGTGTTTATTAAAGAGGCTATCTTCCTTCGGTGTACATTTTTGGCCTGTTTATCAAAGTTCAGATGAGCTTAATGTGTCCAGGGTTGTTTCTGCTGCCTCTCTGCTGTTTCATGGATTCACATGTCTGTTTTTGGGCCAGTACCATGCTGTTTTTATCACCGTAGCTTTAGAAAAGGCCTTAATATCTAGGAAGACACATTTTCTTAACTTGTTCCTTTTTTTAAGGTGTTTGGGATATTCTTGGCCATTTTAACTTCTATGTAACTTTCAGAATCACCTAGTCAGTTACATGCACGCACACACACACACACACACACATTGAGTCTTGTGGGATTTTTGTATGGATTGCATCGCAGCCTTAGATTCAACCAGAGGGAAGCAAAATTGTTACAATTTAAAGTCTTCCAGTTCATAAAATTGTTCTTTTTATCTTTATCTATTTATTTGTCTTTGTTATATCTTGTAATAAATGTTTATAATTTATAATTTTACCTATCGAGGTCTTGAACATATTTTATTAGGTTTATTATACATATTTTACCTTTTAAATATTACTTTAAAGTATGTTTTTCTCTTGGTAAACTGTTTCTTACTGGTGTGTCTCTCTACAGCTGATTTTTCATTAATTACCTATTTGTGGTACTGAGGATTGAATCTGGGGCCTTGTGTATGCTAGACAAATGCTGTCACAAAGCTGTACACACAGCCCAATTCTTAAGTACATTTCTTATGAAACAAAACTGATAAATTTTCATTTTAATTCTAATGTCTCATCTTTAAACTTCTTTCCTTTACATGTGCAGTTATAGCTCGGAAAACAATGTTTTGGTTGTTTCCTTTCCACATGTTATATTCATATATATTTCTTTTGCTTTGGGTAGCTACAGCACAGTGCTGTACAAATGGTAGTTATGGGAATTTCATGATAGGCTTGATCTCCAAGGAAATACTTGCCCCATTACCACAAGCTTGGAAGTAGGCACTTTATTATCACTGCTATCTTGTGGATAAAGAAACTGGGGTTCAAAGTGGGTAAGCAAATTGCTTACAGTAGTCATGCAACCAGTTAACGGTGAAAGTTGCATCTGGAATGACTGTTCTGCGTGACCCTAGAGCCTGAGATTTGTTATCTGAGTGTCTTAGAATAATTACACGTCATCTGCAAGGCACAGAGTTAGGCTAGACAGCTCAATCAGGTCACATACAATCACAATAATTTCTCTCCTAGGGCAGTCATTCTATTGCTATTACATTCTATTCCAATAAGTACTGGTGAACTAGTACAGGTCAACTAATGATAGAAACAGAAGTATCTAAATACTGTCAGGACAACATAGAGTATGGGAACATTATTTATTCAATAATATTTGTCAAGTGACTCTTAAAGATCAAGTACTATGACATGTGCTGAGAAAACAAGCAAACAAAAGGTGAAATAAAGATCCCCATAGAAAAAATAAGAACACATAAATACATATTTAGTGGTTATTAGTGCCCTGTTTTTCTTTTCTTTTTTGGGGGGTGGTGCTGGAGATTGAACTCAGGGCCTTGCACTTGCTAGGCAAGCGCTCTGCCACTGAGCAAAATCCCCGACCCCCAGTGCCATGTTACAGGAATAGTAAGGGGGTTAGACAGAGAAACTAGGGTGACACCAATAACCACCCTCAACTTTTGAAAAGCTGTTCAATTCTATTGTGTGGTTCAAGGCCTAGTCTGTGTGGCTGACGTACTATCTCAATAAATATAGTCAAAAAATTCCTATGGGTTAGTTTTGATTTTAATGCAAAATATGCCAAAATTTACAGACATATAGTGTCAAGTGTCATATTATGATCACTTCCACCCCTTAATGGTTAACTAGCTGTTATCTTACTTGACTTTTTAAAATTTGGATTAGGATGACGCACAATGAGAAATGACATATCTTGCAAGTCTGAACACCTGTGTGGTCATCCAGGTTGTGTGCCTGCAGCCAGACCTGGTGGTACAGTAGCTGTTCTCTTGATGTGCCTTCAAACATGTCTGCTTGTGTTATAATAAGAGGGTTAGTAGCCCCTGACATTAACTCTTTCTCTTCCTCACTTACGGGTACATTTTTACCTAGATTGACACAGCTGTGCTATGTAACAGCAGTGGAAATACCCACGATGTGGGCTATTTCAGAAGATTTGTTATTTTTTTGGAGAAGCATATGTGCAGATGGCTCAGCACCAGTAGTACTTCTCAAATACTTTTATTACCAAGAATTGAGTTTGTTTTTATTCTTGTGACACATTATATTATTTTCTGATTCCTTTTGAAGAAGTGGACAGTCAGTTTTTGTATTTTAAAATTTTATTTATTTTCAGTTACAAAATTAGTGTGCTATTCTTGACAAAATCTCAATCTAGAAAGTTGCCCCCTAAAATGAAAATTTCCTTTAAAACCAATTTTTCAATCCTACCATCTGTTCATCTCTGAAATTATCATTTATTCCTTTTAGAAACAGTTACTCTACTTTGGTTGTCAGGCGATCACTGTTCCAGGCATTGTGGACATAGATTTTGTCTTCTGGAATTTGCTGTCAACAGTTTAGACCGTATTTTTTCTAGGAACTAAAATAAATATATAGATATAAATGCGTATACACACACTATCTGTCTTTTTAAAAAACATATTAGAATTATATTATACCAGTACCTTGCTTTTTTTATTCCTTAATAAACCTTTCTTGTTATTAAATGTAGCTCTATCTCATATTTTTTGATATCTTCAGTTTCATGATACAAATATAATAATACTATCAATTCAGTATTACCAATTATTTTCCAGCTGGTGGAAATTTAGATGATTTCCAGTTTGTTATTATCATAAAGAGTGATATAGAAAACATCTTTGTGTGTATTAGTTTATGCACTATTATTACTTTTGAGGTAACTATAATAAATGCAATTGTTTAGTCCAAGGGTAAGAATACTTAAAATGTTGAGGTACCCTGAAAATTTTCTCTTCACGATAAGGGGCTAAATCAGCTTTCAGTTACTGGGTGAGTAAATTCAGTGGCTATAATATGGAGCATGGCGAAGGTAGTTAACAATAGTATACTGAATTGTATAACTGAAATTTGCTTAAATGTTCTCATGATAAAATGAATTTTTAAAAAAGTTACTAGGTTCAGTGATAGATGTGTTAATTAACTTGATTGTAGTAATCATTTCACAAACTATATGATATCAAATCATTTTGTTGTACACTTAAAATCATATAATTTTGTCAATTATACCTCAGTAGAACTAGGAAAATAAGAAACTGTATCTAGACCCTCTCATCCTATTTGCACATCAAGGCTAGCACTTAGGTAAGTCAATCTTTCCAGCTTTCACCAACTCAACTTGACAAAATAAAAAACCAAAATATTCACGTGTACACATATGTATTTTTTGTGTGTATACATGATACATGTGCAGCATGGTATATCTGTCTATTTAGATTGTGTTATGCAAGTAATTATGAATTATGTTAGACTATGATCCTATATACAGGAAGAGAGAATTCCTGCTTAAAAAGGTGAAGATATTTATCTGCTCTAAGCCTTCATTTTCTGCCTTTAAAGTTAGGACGAGATAATGTGTTCCTCTTGCTTTGCTGCTCTTGGCTTCAAGTGCTTTATGCCTGCGTCCCTTTCCTCTTGCCTCCTCATTTCTGTTACGCTTGGTTTCTGCATCATGGATCCTCAAGCTTGGTGGAGCTGCCAGGTTATGGGAGCTCATTGATACATTTATCTATGGAGTATTGGATTTATATCACTCAGTTTGGGTGATTTTTTTTTCCAGGTTTTTGTTCTATTCCTTCCCCATTCAGCCTCTACCTCCTAAATGTATTAAAGGAACAAAATCCTGATCAAATGGCTTTTTAAATTGGGTGTTGAATTTTTTTTTTCTTGACATGTGAACAGATATAAAAAATTACAACCACTGTAAATATCTGACTCAATGACGGATGCTCATATATTTGGAAGAATACATTTTAAAAACAAATGTAATACTTATTTTGAGACTATAAAGCTGCTTCTCAGATAGTTGAGCAGTAGATGCAATTTAAAATTATTTCAGAAAATCGCTGCCACAAGATATGGTAATAACCAAACATAAGAACAATGTTAAAGATCACCTGACAAACTATTTTCTATCAATAAAAGCAGTGCAGTAGAAGAATATTGAGTTGTCTTAACAGAAGGATCAAACACACCAGTGAAGAGAAGTGTATGACTGGCAAGGATGGTAAAGCAAACAGAGAAAAATGAGGAAAATCAAAATGAAAGTGCTCTTTTTAAACTCATAAGGACACAAGTGAAACATAGGCTTTATACTGGGCGTCCTCTCTGATTTTCTCTTAATCTGTTTGCTTTCTCTCTTAGTGGATTTTTTTCACCTGCTGTCTGTTTTAATCACTTCTTTCACAACCAGTGGTTTCCCACCTTTTCATCATGTTTCCTAAGCACTCAGACCTTTGTTTTAGACGTGGCTGCTGTCATGTACACAAGCTGTGCGTGCAGCCGGTCTGCTCTTGCTTTGAACTGTGCGCTATTCTAAGTCATATAGTTCAAATCTGATGGTTTAGGCTGCGTCCCACATTGCTGGCTGGCTCATGAATTTCTTGACCTGGTGTCTAGTGCCCTGTAGTCTTGAGCCACAGCAAAGAAACCACAGCAAATATATTTACAGAGTAGCATAGTGTTTAAGAAAGCTAACTTTGAGATTATAACCTGGGTTTTTGTCTTGGTGACTTTGGTCCAAATTTGTAATCTTTCTGTGTGTTAATATCCTTCCTTTGATGTCAAGGTTAATGAGACTGTTGACAGTGAGAGAACAGTAGTGTAACTAACAGTACAGTGCCTGTCACACAGTAAAATGTCTGTGTATGACAGCTATCTCGCCTTGCAGCAGCACAAACAGATTTCTTGCTCAAAATTATGCTGTGCTATTGGTCAGTAGTGTCCTTACTGTTAAAACGAGTTATTCAAATTTGTCCTGACTTGAGTAATTTAAATCTGTCATTATAATTTTAAATCCATCTATCATGATTTTAAATCTTTTGCATTGTAATTATCAAAATCACTACACAGAGAAAGCCTGTGAAATTCTTTTGCTCTGTTGGCATCAGGCAGTATATTAAATAGCATTTATAAAGACTTAAAGGGCTTGCAGAATATCCACTTAGGTACATAGTCATTTCCTGTTTGACAAATGCCTTTCGAGGTCTTTTTGCTCTCAAACAGTTAAGACATTGTATGCAAAATGAGGAATATGTTTTTCTACCTAGAACTTTCCAAGTATTTCACATTTGAGGGCTAAAATTATCTTCCTTGGGACATCATTTAGACTTTTCCAATCTCTAACAGGTTTCCTTTCCGGTCCTGATATGAAACCTGGCATATAAATTGTTCTCCTCTCTTTCGAAGCCAGCTTTTATGTTCTAAATAGAAAATAAATAGCCACATTCTAGAAAGCACAAGAAGGACCAAAAATAAGATAGTGGGGGAGGCAAAGTTGAAAAAACAGCATTTCAGGAGATAATCTGCATACAGTGTTCTCGACAGCCAAATTCTGGGCCTACAAGAGCAGGCCTTGTCCTGTCAGAAACAGACAATAGGCTGTATATGTAGGAGGATGAGGAGGGAGATACACCTTCATTTAGAATTATCTTGGAAAGGAGTAAACTTCTAGTTAAAAATGTAGTTTTTGTCTTGTACGCTAATGTCACTTAGAAGGATCTTGCTAAAATATATTTATATCCGCATCTACATTTATCTATATTATCTCTATCTATCTATCTATCTATTTATCTATCTATCTATCTATTTATCATCTATCATCTACATGTATTTATCATTTATCTTTTCTGATTCTAGCTAGTTAAATAACTGACCCAGGTTTGGAGATAACCTGAGCTAATTTAAGGTATAAAGGGTTACCAGCATTTGCTCCAATAGCTACCTACCCAATGTATTAAATACTGATGTTTTGCTTTCTAGCAAGAATTCTGGACATACTCCTTTGAACAAAGCCAAATTTTTCTCTTTTTTTAATGAGGACATGGCACAAAGTCAGTAAATGTGGCTTAATGGATAAGTTCCAACTTTCTTCTTATAACTTCTGTCCTTTTCTCTTCCGATGAGTTGAGGCTGGTGTTGCACGAAAAGTTGCTAACAGATGGTCTATCCTTGCTACTCAAAGATGGTGTGTAAGTACCAAGGATGGTACTCAAGGATGCTAGACCACCAACAGGTCCAGGATCCGCCAGGAGCACAGTAAGCATTCAGAATCTCAGAGATGGTTGGAATCAGAATCTGCATTTTTAACAAGTTCCCTGGGAGACTGTTTTCCTGTTAAAGTGTGAGAAGACCCTTGTCTAGAAGCATATGGGGCCTGCATGGTGTGGAATTAAGCTTTTATTTTTAACTCCATCACTGATCTGCACTGTGAGGAAAAAAACACTGTTTTTTGAGAACCTTCATTTTTGTTATCTATAAAATAATAACAATAGTTTTATCTTCTTTGATCAACTGCTTGTGAGGTGAGATGAGATGGATTGTAAAGTGCCTTATGGGGCAATGGAAATCAAAGGCCTGCTATGTTATGTGGGGAATGGAGACTAAAACGGACATCTGAGAGGAAGGATAAAAATTGCATTGGAAACACTTCACTCTCAGACAAAATTCATTTATTTTTGCTTCAGGAGATAAGGGAGGTGGAAATAATTAACTTGGCTTCCATTTCCAATGGGAGAAGTATGAGTTGTTTCTTCTGCTGATCTTGCTTTCTTGTGCTTTAAAACCTGGTAAAATAAGAAAAAAATATAGTGCTTTCTAGTATTCAATAGTAGTTTAAAAATATTCACATAAAAGGGAAGAGATGTTTTAAAAAAATATTTTACTGACAAGCTTCTTCATGGAACAAGAGAGGAGGGAGAGGGTTAACCAGCCAGCAGAAGTCCTGGTTTGGCCACCAGGCAGGACTCTCACCCTGCTTTGATCTCAGGTGTGGGCTGTGTTTTTTGTGCACTTGTGGCTTTGGGTCCTATTTTTGTCCTGTGATCCTATTTATCACCTGCTTTCATTATTATAGGTTGTTCACTTGTTGACCCGATAAAGAACTAAGTATCAGCCATTAGCACCAGTGAAATCAATATGGTCGTGGACTAGGTTGGATCAGAGCTATGGCCCTTGAGTATTGAGTAATGTGTTGTACACCTCTCGGGTTATGACACACAAAAATCCCCAGTAAGGGTATTTTTTGACTCCTAACATCACCATTTGTTACTTATTTTCCTGATGTTTGTGGGTGATTCTGGAATCAGGTTATTAGGGGTCAGACCTAGTCTATCAGTTACAGGTTCCTCTGAGGAAGAAAAACAAAAGTAGTAATTTGCTTTTCATTTTTCTCCTCACTTCTCTGACAGTTATAATCTTATCTGAACTATTATCTTGTTTCTGGATGAATTAAAATAGAAAGTGAATATTATATATAAATTTAAGATGAATTCCATATTAACTCTCAGTAACCCAAACATGTTCATTTTACCTGTGTGAATTTGAAAGTTCAGTCATTTCCTGGAGGGTCAGGTTATACACACACACACACGTGCGCTCACATGCACACACACATGCATGCACATGCACACATTCCTCATGGCTATTGCTCCAAAGTTTATATTGAGGAAAGGAATGGGAGGTAGGCAATAAATACAGCTTCTGATATTTTTAACATAAAGATGATATGTTTTTATATAAGAACATTAAATAAAAATAAAATTATCCAAGAAAGAAGCCTGTTTATTTTTTATTTAGGAAATGTATTCTAAGTCATGATATTCAAAGGTTCTAAATTTATTTTTATCTTTACTGATTTAATATCTATTGACTTAAATACATGATTACAATATAATAGTTTTAATCTTGACATAATCACAGAAGAAATGTCTTAGTAAAAAATGATTTTGTTTTCTATCACCACCTTGAGTACCATGAATGATCCGCTTAGTGAACACAGAGAAGTGTAAAGAAGTCATTCTATTTACATTTGTCATATACTTCTTCAGTTTGCTTCTTGAATTTTACATATGCATGTAAAATTTAATTTTAAAATTGTGGGTATTGAAAGCTCTGTATTGAAGCTTAATTTGAAGTAGAGCTCTGCCCAGATAGGATTTTTTTTAAAATGGCACATGAGATTACTGTGTCCTTGTATATCTGAAAGTTAAGCTCCCAATCATAACACGCCGTGTACAACTAGGATATCTTTCCATTTAGTTTTCTTAAGACTTTCTGGTGTCTTCAGATTACTTCTGGGACTGCTGCATACTGAAAATTTCTGCTTTAAACATACATTGGCTATTACAACGGTATCATTAAATCCTACTTTTTTTGCAGCTGCACTGAGATGTATTTCACATACTGTAAAATGCCCCTGTAAACGTGGACTCTTTGGTTGTTTTCAGTATAGTCACAGAGTTGTGCCATTATCACCACAGTTTAATTTGTGAAGACTTTCAGAACCACACAAAGTTCTTATCACTGCTTATCTCCTCCCCAGTCCCAGGCAACTATTGTCTTACTTTTGTATCCTAATTGTCTTCAGATACTTTCAAATGTTTTATCCCCCTTTCGAAGCTGTTTTGTTACAGAAGAGACAAGTTGGGCTGATTAACTCTTGAAGTCAGTTATAAACTTAGTCCAGCAAATTTGCTTTCTGTCTTATAAGAGTGTTGTGAACACTCATGGTGACTTTAGGGGGAGCTGGGGGAAAATTCTTGTGTAGAATTTCTGATATTCAGGGAGTAAAGCAAATGAGTTCTGTTGGATTCTGGTGCTCCTCGTGTTCCATTACATGCTTTTCGTCCTCTTTGGAGATCCAGTTATGTTCAGCTCTTCTCAAGGCTGCATTCTTTATGGGGTCTCTCTGAAGTTTGTTCTCAGGACAGGAGGTGGAACATATGAGCAGTGAGTAGTATGTGGTAGAAAAAGAAATCTCGTTGTGTATCTTTCCCAAGGTTAGTTTCAGGGAATGAAGGAATAAAGGATTGAAATTCTGCGTGAGAAATTGAAGTGACATAGAAAGGTGAAGATTTTCTTTGCGTGACCTCGGTATCGCTTGAGGCACTCACGGTTTCCAGTGATTGAAAACCGTACTCAGAGTAGCTCAGCAAACGTAACATGTTGGCTTGCGTTGGCCCAGAGGGCTGCAATAGCCTTGTCAAGATCCATGTCCCCGAATGGACTGGCTCCATTTCCATGATGGTTGGACTGACTCTTGGGAACTTCCACTGCCTAAGAGCACATTCAACATCTCCATGATCCATTCGCCCAACCTTTCCACGAGTCTCATAATCCAGTCAAGGTCACGATTAAGTTTAGACCTCACAAGTAAGGTGGTGGTACTCAAACTTTAGGGCATGTATCAGTACCAGGCTTGCCTATCCCACTGTTGGGTTTTAGAAGCAGATAATTATTCTACTTTCACAGGTTCAAAGATGAAGAAAAATTTCGTATGAGGATGAATTCATCCCTGAGTTTTGCCAATACCTGCCTTGGGTGATATTTGGTTTAAATTTTGGTCTTAGAGTTGAGATGCACGAAGACTTTAGGATATGTTGGAATGGAGTAAAGATGTTTTACGTGTGAGAAGAATGTGAATTTTGAGGGGTCTGAGGTGAATTGTTATGAATTGAATTGCATCCCACCAAAATTCAAATGTTGAAGTCCTAGCCATTTTCCCCCACTCTGGGTAAATCAGAATGTGACCTTACTGGGAAACATTGCAGATGTAATTAACTAAAATGAGGGCCTTTGGGTGGCCCTATATCCAATATGTACTTATACAGAGGAGACGTTTGTACGCAGACAGGCACCCAGGGAAAACACCTGCAAAAATTGGAGTTATGGGCTGGGGATTTAGCTCAGTGGTTAGAGTGCTTGCCTAGTAAGCACAATGCCCTGAGTTCGATCCCCAGCACACACACACACACACAAATTGGAGTTATGCTGCCACCAACGAAGGAAATCCTCGAAGCCAGAAGAGAGGCCTGAAACAGTTGCTCCTCTGGTGTCCTCCAAGGGAGCACGGTCCCGCAATAACAACGTGCCATCACGGAGTGGTTTGGACAGCCAAATATTATTGCCTTACAGTTCTAGAGCTGAGAAGTCGGAGATCAATGTGTGGGCAGGATCACACTTTAGGTCTATGGTATCTAATGTTCTCTCTGTGGTTTTAATTGAGTTTGTTGTTATTGCTTCTTCTTTTTTTTTAAAAAATAGAAGAAACAAAAGCAGCTGAAGATGAAATGGAGAAACTTTACAAATCATTAGAGCAAGCTAGTCTATCTCCTCTTGGGGACCGAAGACCTTCCACGAAAAAGGAATTGAGAAAGTCCTTTGTTAAGAGGAGCAAGAATCCATCTATAAACGAGAAACTTCACAAAATCCGAACCTTGAATAGCACGTTAAAGGTAAGACCGTTTCAGACTGGATGAAGTCTGTTGATATGAGGCAAAAATGACTGGTTCTGCAGAGAGATTCATGCTAATCACAGTGGGTTTGTGAGGGTGAAGGGAGGGAGGAAGCATAAACATAAACTGTATAGAGCGAGATGATTCTGGACATTCTGAAAGCATTAGGACACTCATAGCAATTTTTGCACCCGAAATTGCAGCAATTGCACCCAAAGCAATTTTTGACCATAGACTTTGATTTTTACATTTACTCCATTGTAAAAGTTGAATTTTAAGTCCCTGGATGGCCAGGACCATGTGTAATTTGTTTTTGTAACCCTTTTGCTTAGCACTGTACCTGGCTCAATGAGTGCTGATTAGCGAGAGATCATCAGTTGGTGAGAATGAAAAGTAATATGCTTCCGTACTGCATACTGGAGAAAATGTCTGGATTTTGGCCACAGCCTGTTCATCATAGACGAACCCCGTGTGAGCCAGGAGTGGGAGGTGCACACTTTGTTGTCACCGACCAGCAGATGCTTTCACCATAGGAGCAAGGGACAGTGTATAGGACGAACTGAAGCTATTTTCAGGGCCTCCCATAACTACAATGATTCTTCATGAGAAAAGCATCCTGCTTTCACATTTAGATTATAACATGAGTTGGAGGAGGTCGGGACACTTTGTAAAATAGTCTTAAATTAACCGAAGATTTATAGATTCTGAAAAGCCTTGATAAGTCCTGCAATTTAATTCTGTTTCGTACATGTCCTTCTGCATTAAGAATGTGAGTCCTTTTCCAGGAAGAAAAGTCAGCAGTCAAAAACATAAGGCTGCAAAGAGATGAACGAGTGGCTCTTGTTAGTCAGGTATCCCAGTGAGTCATTAGAAGACCCAAAGCACCCTAAAGGAAAGGCAAAGTGTATTTTAATTATACAAAGACACTCCAAATGCAGAGGCCTTCCCTAATAGTTCACGATGAGAAGACAGTACCAGTGCTCATTTCACATGGTGTATGGAGCTGATTAATGTATGGGATCACTCAAGGTCATATGCCATAGTGTGCTGGGATTTTACAGTCTTATTTGTGAGAGTTGGTATGAGTGGATAAATTTTTTAGTGAACAGCTATTTCCTGACTCTTACTATGTGCCAGACACTATTCTGGGTCACTGTGACCACTGAATAGAATATCCTGTGCAATGGGAACAGAGAGGAAACAAATAGTTTAAATGCAATGTGGAAGGTAGTGTGTGACATACAAGTTCAGGAGGCTTTGATAGCCCAGAGGAGGGATGTGACTGACTTTAGGGTCACTAGGGTTGGCATGACAGCTGGCTAGTAAGAGATGAAGAATATCAGGAAGAGAAGGGAAAGGCCTTCAAGGATATGGGACGTCTACTACAGTCCAAGTTGGGAGAAATAGGAGACAGAGTCTATGGAGAGAATGGGAGGTGTGGCTGTTTATAGGAGAAAGACCGTGGCCTCAGGTTCTCCACAGATCAGCAGACTAAAGATTTTAGACCATAGGACCATGCTCCGACTTAAGAATCAAAGAATTTACAGTTGCTTTAGTCATCTTTCAATTATGGTCACACAATACCTGATACACAACTTAAAGGAGAGAGTTTTATTTGGATCATGGTTTCAGGGGATTCAGTCCATGTTTAGCTGGATTTAAGATAGAACATTATGGCAGAAGAGTAATGAGGAGCAAAAAGATGCTTAGTTCATTGCAACTGAAAAACAGAGTGGGAGAACAGTGCTGGAGAGGAAGGCGCCAGAGGCAGGGACACTTCCAGGGCCCACCCAGACACATCCAGAAGGGTGTTTTGCTAATCCCTGTGGCAGTTCCCAAATCAATCAGGTTGATGAAATTAAGCTTAAACTCCACATGGGTCCACATTGTTCTCTGTGACCTTTTGCTTTCTATGCATTGTGGCCGTGATGAATGGATGAAGGGTAATGGATAAATTCAGCAACACTTTCTTTTCTCCCAGTAGGTAACAAATTTTTCCCAAATGTAGCAACTTCAAACAAAAAGCATTTATTATTTCAGGGTTTCTGTGGGTCCAGAATCTGGGTATGGCTTGCATAGCTGTTTCTTCTTTTAGGTCTTTCCTAAGGCTCTGACCATGGTGTCACGGGGCCTGCATGCATTTCTCCAGTAGGACAGATCTGATTCTAAATTCTCACATTGGTTATTGGCAGGATTCAGTTCCCTGCAAGTTGCTCTTAGGCTGTTGGTTGGACGTAACATATGGGCCTCTTCACAGAGCAGCTCACAATCTGGAAGCTGATTTCTCTCACAGCCAGCAAGATAGGGACGGTTAGGAAGCAAGATGAGTTATAACCCAATTGCAGTAGTGACATCATATGATTTCTGTGTTATTCTGTTTAGTAGAAGCAAGTCATTAGGTCCATCTGTACTTAAGGTGTAGACCACACAATGAAATGAATCCCAGGAAGCAGGGAACATTAAGAACATCTCAGTGCTGCCTCCCACAACCGGTCGAACTGCTGTCTGCACACTTGTGAGAAGCAGCCCTCTCCGTAGGTCCCTGAGGCCTCCCAGGAGTGTAGTGCTGGGGGCTGAAATGTGACCCATGTTATGTGGTTTTGTTAATCTCAGAAGGACACAATGATGTGGAGACTGGCCTTGTTGGGAAAAAAAAACTCAATAAAAACAAAGCTTATCAACCTGTTCAATGGCGAAAGATCATTTGGTACATGTATATTTATCCATGCTGCAAAGCTGTAATAATTTTTAAAGCTATTTTTAAAATTCGGGGCCATCAGGATGGCTGTTGCCTGTGAGGGGAAGGAGAGAATTTGCTTGGTACGGGGCACAAGTAGAACTTCTAAGTTGTTCAGAAGTTAGTATCGCTTGCAACCACATGAATTTGTTCATTTTGTGATAATTCACCAAGCCCAAAACTGTTTGTGGACTTTTCTCTATGTATGTTACATTACAATATAAACACTTGTTTTTAAAAATACTTCAAAGCTGGAGTGTGGACAAGCAAGGCAGCTTCATACAGAAACAAGGAAACTGTTTTTAAAATAATATTTATATTAGCAATAGGTGCATTCCATAAATAAAGAAAAATCTCAGCACTGGGATTGTATCAGAATGAATGCTCTTTTAGGAAATTCTTTTTGGAAGTTGAGCAAATCTTAGTGTCATACACTGAATGTAGACCTGTTGGAATTTTTAGCAGCTCACCATTCACAGACTTTTGGCTAAACTTGTCTTTATTTTTAAATGAATGATTAATAGAATGATTAATGGGTCTGAACAAAACTCTGTCTGAGTTACTCTATCTGGATTGAAGAGAAATGAGCGTTCTCTTTCCTGTAGCTGCTCTGGTGGATCACATTTCTGATGCTTATGTCTTGTGTTAAGCATGTACTGAATATTTGGAGTAAAAATGGGAAGGACAGTGTTCTCTCTTTAGTAGTAATTTTGGAGATCCTGAAAAACTTATTTTCCTCCAGGAAGGGTGGATGTTATCAAAGTAGTTCAAAGCCCCAGTGTCCCATGCCTGCCAGGAGCAACAAGGCCACCGTGCGACGCTCTAACTCTGGGGTGCCTGGTCTAAAAAGAAGCTCAGCTCTGTTGTTTCATTCATTTCCTTCCTCTGTATGCTTATCTGGAGTTTTTTCTTTTATCTACAAAGACCTAATAGAAACTGGACCCAAATAGTAAGGAAATTGAACTGTTTAGAGCAAAAAAATAGAAGGGTGAGTCTTGTTCCCCAAATTAGAGACCCTTTCTTAAAAACCTTTATCAAATTTAAAAATCAATTTCACTTTTTTTTGTTAATTTTCAAAGATTTAGTTTAATGAAATATTGTGATTTTCCTTTGATGCGGGTATTTAAATTTCTTTAGATAGAACAAAATAAAATTCCTTAAATAACTTTGTATTAATAGCATGATGGTGATATCAGAGGATGAAAGCTTATTACTTATTTATTTATCCTTTGAGGAAAATTTTTTTTGAAACATAGGTATTGAGCACTCAGAGAAAAATAAAACTCTTTGGCCCTGCCTGATTTTCTATCAATAATCCCTCTGGTTACCTACGTCACCTTCCTTTCCTTCTCTCCTGGCTCCTGGGTCTCTTGCTTTCCTGCTTCCCGAAATGCAGGCTTTCTATCTCTCTTTATCTATCTGTCCGCCTCTCTCTCTCCCTCTCTCTCTCTCTCTCGCTCTCTCTCGGTGTCTATCCGTCGTCTATTTATCACCTCTATAAGGAGAGCAATGTCATCAGCTGCAAGTGAGGCAGGGAGGCTTGAGATGGGGAGAGAAGTTTTGAAATAGTTATTTTGGAGACAGGGAGAAAAAAGGATGTGAAATTATGATTACTGGAGAGAAGTGAAAGTCCACCTCCAGGCAGTAGTCTTGAATTTGCGTGAGACCAGAGAGCATGGCCATGAAGTGTAGCTGCACACATGCTGTCCCCGGGGCAGACAGCATGAGTGGTTCAGCAGGGAACAGGTAGTGAGTGTCCACATGGCACGTCGTGTTGTGTTAAATTCTAGGAATACAGGGATAAAGACAGTGTTTCTTTTCACTTTTAAGCTTTAAAATTGCAGGCAAGGAAGATCCATAAGCATCTCAGTGTACCATAGTGAGTTTTAAGACCACTTTAAGCACTGGATAGCACGAGAATGTAAGAATTAAGACACTGCTCAATCCAGTTTGGGGGTTTAGGGAAAGTTTTTCTGGAGAACATGATGTCTGAAGTGAGCCTAGATTTATGAGTTATAGAAAAGTTGGGTAAAGAGAGAATGGAAAGTGTTCCATGTTAAAGCAACTCCAGAAATTAGAGTTCACCGGATAGTCAGTAAGGTGTGTATGGCGTGACACTGGTGTGAACTAAACTGGTGTGGATAAGAAAATGTGCATCAGTACCACCAGGCTGGAGAGAAAGATGGAGGGAGAGTACCAACAAACAGAGCCAAGGTTACCGAGGTACCTTGGACACCGAGGGAAATCGCCGACAGGACTCAGCATGTAGGCGAGTCCACATTGCTGTGAGGAGCGTGGCTTCCAGGTGCAGGCCAAGGCGAGGACCTTGCCTAGAAGGTGGTGGTGGCAGAGCAAGTGTGACACATTGGACTCTATGTTTGAAATGCGGATACTGGTCAGAGGGCTGGAGAAAACAATTTGAGATAAAACTGTCAGGGTTGAGTGATTTCTTTCTTAATGTGAAGGATGACACATTGTATTTTTACTCCACTCCATGACTACAGAAAATTCTAACCCAAGCCAGTTTTGTTTTTTTTTTTTAAATATGTGAGTCAGTGGTTACTCAGGAGGCACCAATACTTAGTGAAGTAGTAGTAATAGACTTTTAACCGTATTAGCATTATTGGAGTCCTTAGTGTTTGGATGGAAGGTTAAGTGTGTCATTTTTAACTAAAAAGATAACTTTTGTATTTATTCTATATGTACTAATTAAAGATTATTTATTAATATAAATTAGGACAATAAATGTATTTTTAATATATGCATATACAGGATATATGTGGTTATCTTATAATACCTTAGGGAAAGCGTTATGTCCCACTTTTACTTAGTGAAGTTTGGATGGTCAGTGAAATGCGTCTGCATAAAATGATAAGCTTCAAGAGGTGCATAGTAAGGCTCACACCCAGACAGAGTCATTTCTGTGGTGTGGAGTAATGGATGGATAAGTACGACACAGAGTATGATCTTGGCTCTCTGTCTAATTCTTCACTAACTCTGGATCAGGTATTTAACTTCAATGTGGTTGCAGATATAATGGGGTGATGGGCTGTCCTGCCAGATCTCATTGGTTTGGCGTAGGGATTAGAATGTCAGTGTGCAAAAACACTTTGGTAAATGTATGATGAGTGTGTATTTGCAAAAGTGTTGATGAATATGTTTTCTTGAAATTGAGATACTCACCTTACCCTTCCTCTCCTCGATCTCTTCTACTTGCACAGTGTAAAGAACATGATCTGGCCATGATTAACCAGTTGCTGGATGATCCGAAGCTGACAGCCAGGAAGTACAGAGAATGGAAGGTCATGAACACCCTGCTGATCCAAGACATCTATCAGCAGCAGCCTGCCCCACCTGCCCCGGAGGGAAGCCCCCACGAACTCAAGAAGCCCCCTTCTTCTGACAGTTCTATTTGAGAAAGAACTAGGATTCTCTCCTTTCACATTCTACTGCAAGCAGCTCTACAGGATGTTGCCAAGAGCTTACATTTTTCCTTCAAAGGAAAACTGAAGTTCTTTGGGCATCACCTCCCCATCTAGAGATGCAGTTTGGGTGAAAACAGCAACCAAATGCAGCAGGACCCCAGTTCTGGGGTCACAATCCTCAGGCTAGGCAGAATTGAGTTCCCTTGAGGAGCCATGATTTATGTTCCTCATGGGAGCTCTGGGTGACGTGAGGCTCCTGGTGGATGTAAGAAAACTGTCTTCTGCCCCTTGCTTTCCAGAGAATCAATGTACTGTGGACACAAGATCCGGTTTTACTAGGGATATACTTATTTCATTATTTCGCAGAAACATTCTGTTTTCCAACAGAAGCACGTATATAGTCCACCTGTTGGGCTGCAGAACTCTCCAGTGAATTTTGTCAGTCTAAGTAGCAGCCGGTGAAGCAGATTACTCATTGATATGGCAGAATAAAAGCTGCTTGCCTCTGGTGCAGAATGGTGGCATCTTTTTCTCTTGTTGAGAAATACTTTCTAGAGAGCAGCTTAGGGAAGTGCCCGAGGAGGGGTTGAGCGCTGTCTTCCACTCACACTTTACCCTGGTCAGGGGATCTGACTAATGTTTCTTTTCCTCACAACTAGGGAAAAACTAGCTCATTCCTCTCCTCCCTCTTAGCTTTCTGAACACAGGCAGGAGACAGTAATGAGCCCAGCAAGGAAAATCTGGTTGCGTTTGACCTTGGCTGTGGTGTCTGCACACGATATGAGTTTATAGCCAGTTTTTCCGGGATCAATATTGACAAGATGATTCTGGCCTTTGAATTACTTTAGTCTCATTAGCTGTGGGAGGAAAAAAAACCCAAAGCAATCAAAACAACCACAGAAGAGTTAAATAAAAATGATTGTTTTATTTTTGTATGTCACTTTGTGTGCTATGTGAATAGCTATCTATGTTTCTTATTTAAATATATTTATAGAAGTTCAGAGTACTAGTGTTTTGAAAGATGATATACTAGTATATGTTTTGTTCTGTATATATATATTCTAAAAGTATATACAATTTTGCTTGAGAAAAACAAAAATACTATTGATTTATTGGAGTTAGATTGCACTGTAATGAATGAGGAATGCTCAGGAGATCTTGGGAGAAAAATATGGGAGCATGTACTGGTAATTTTTTTATTTTATGGAGTACCTTTCCTCTCTCTCTCTCTCTCCAGAACTCTTAAACTCCTGTATCTCTTATAAGTCATTCTTATAACTTTCACCTTAGGCTAGCCCTTGTATTAGATAAACCTTAAGCTTATGCCATTATGACCATAAACCACAGACCAAATGAAGCATAAACATGTAATCTTTTGACTGAAGATTTAATAGACATTTGGGGATGGTTATTAAAACTGTTCATAGAGAAGCAACACGAAAGCCTTCACTTGCTAATCAGGATGCAGATTTCTCACCTGTTTCAAACCACACCCCCTAAGAACCTGTTTCGGCCCTACCGTCAGCTAGCAAATTGTTGACATCAAATTTTATACCATCAGAGTGTGGCTTGACATTCAAAGGGAAATAACCGCCTGAATTACATCTGTGAACCGGATGGAAATAGTTGTTGAATATTTCCGCCACCTTTACTAAGAAGTCATGATACTCTGAAAACAAACAGAAATCTTAGCATTAAGAAGGGAAAGAAAGAAAAACCCAAAACAAAAAGCAGGAAGCAAGTTGTAGCACTAGCAGCTTCTCTAAGCAACCGTGTTGGTCAGTTTGGCCCAGCACACATTTAGCCACTTGCACACCAGCTGAAGCTTCAAGAAAATGAGCCACTCGTGTCCTCGGATTAGATGATGCCCTCCTTTGAGAGGTCAGTGCTTTAACCTCTTGGCTTTAGAAATTATCACTGAGTCTGTGATTAACAGCTTTTTGAATATCGATAGTTTGGGATTCACAGTCTGGAGAGGTAGTTAAGGAAGGAGAAATCAGAATGGAGGAAGTTAAGCTGGGACGAAAAGTGTACTAATACCTCTTTGATTTGTTTTGCAGCACTGGCCTGTAGACCCCTAAAGAGTTTTTCCTGAGTTAAGGAGCTCCACTTTTGAGTAGGGCTTGTGGATACACTCAAATGCTTTACTTTGGTTTTCCATTAATACCTATGTAGCTGAACTTTCAATGTAAACTCCTCTATTCAAATTTAAGGGCAAAATCAGTCATGAGATTACTTGTGTGGGCCTTAAATTTATTTTTTATAGTCATGGCAAAAGAGTTGACCTAAAAGTTTCTGCTTTGGTGAGCATCTCCAGATGAAAGTGAGGCTGACTTGTACGATGTTGTGCACTACCCTTCAGACCACACTACCCACTCATTACTGTTTTCTGTTTCATACAGATTGCTTCCTCTCAGGGCTGGGTTGTTAGGAAGCAGGGGCGGCTACTGTGGGTTTCCAGCCTGAGCTGTGGCCACTAAGAGGCAAATGGGGGACACTTTCCATGACACTCAGTGTAGGAGGAACCCTACCACCGAGTTCTGTCTTGCCCTCAAGTCACTCTTCTGGTCTGAGCAATTTTGAGAAAACTGGATTACTTCCAGTTTATTGTGGAGGGGTGATCGTCTCTGAAATGGATTTGGGGTAGTTTATGGGATCTAAAGGGAAATTCCTGTACCCACTGCTGTAGCCATTGAATCTGTGCTTGTAGAATAACCCAGAACTATGGCTACCCAGAAAGGAAATGGAATTCCATTTAGCCTGTAGGCTGAGACCAGAGGCTGATATCAACCTCCACTTGTTAGATTGCAAATACACACTGAATCCCATAGCCACCTTGCATTTGAAGTGTATGTGTTGCTTTTAAGAATTCTTACTTTCCCCACAATAAACTCAAATCTCAGAATAAAATCAAAGTCCTAGAAAGAGTGCTAAACCGACAGTTACTATGACTGTGAGAGGCCTAAGAGATTGTGTTTGGAGTCAGCGTGAATGCATGCCTTATATTTGCACAGCACTTTGTAGTTTGCAAATTAGTGTGGTTCAGTCTCTCCCCCCACCCCATCCTGTCCCTACCCCTTCTATTGCCCTGTGATCTATGTGGAATTATTGTGGGTTATTGGTACAGTGAAGTGCCTGGCCTGGGACCCAAGGGGGAAAGCTGGAACTTGAGCTTGAACCTCAGGGTTCAGCCTCTCCCTGCCCAGTCTGTTCTTGCAGAGGTAGTTAGGGAGCAAGAAGTATGATTTGGACCCTGTAGTCTGTTGCACTGGGCTCTGGGCACATGGGCCGGCCCCTGGCAGCTCTTTGCTAAACCAGGCGCCTGTGCCCTAAGGGGCTTCTCTGCCCTGAGCACCTCTCCTACTGAAGGTCCAGCCACCACCTGCTGCTGGGCTGTCTGGTAAGTTAGACTCCTTGTTAGTGCTGTTGGGGCCTCAGATGAAAGAGGTTATCTCTGATGAGCTGGAGAGCATTTATTTTGTTTTCCTTCTAAGGTGTGTTATGTCAGATGTCAGAGAGCCAAGTTGGTGTTTAGGGGTTAGTCCTCTGACCTTCCTCTCTGAATTTCTTCTCATCTAATTATGATCATTTCCTCAGGGAGATTTCAAATCACGATGTCATAGAGATGAAACAGATTAAAAGAAAAATGTTTATTAGTCTTTTGAGGAGAGGTGCTATACTAATGCAAGCCATAGTGAAATTCATGGACATGTACCTTTTTGTAAAAAAGACAGTATTTTGATATAGCTACACAGATGACTTAGTAAGTGGCCTAACTACTTACTATCCAAATGTCACTTTATACTGAAAAGCTGCCATATCCAAAGGAAGTTTTAGGATGTGTTTCTCCTTCAGTCTAATAGAGGTTTTTCCCATTTATTTCCTTTCCAATGTTTTTGTATGTTTTTCTCACAAGAGAAATCTAAACTTAGCAATGGGAGGTGACTGCCTGCCTATGGTTTTATCATGCATAAGTACAAATAAAAGCCCCATAAACTAGATTTTTGCAAACCCCTCATGAAATGGCTGCCTGTGTTAGCGAATGAGATACTAGGCGGACGTGTACTTCTCTGTGCTGTGACGAAGGAAGCAATTTCTTTGCCCTTTAGGTACATCTTTATTCTTTCCCATATGACCACACTACCACATTGGAAATGTTAAAAATGGATTTTACATGTTTAAAAATATGTTTTTACATTTTTCTTCCTGCAAGGAAGCTTCAGCACTCTGTATTGATATTCTTCTACCTTTAGCCCGCAGAAATATTTAACACCCTATAATACAAAGCAGGATTTTACATTATCTATTTTAATATCGTTGCATGATGGGGATGTGATTTAACACTGCATGGTGTTCGGGGAAAGGTTTTACTGTGAAAATGATATCTTAAATTCCATTGTGCTTTTATTCTTTGTCACCTGCCCTTGTACTATACTGGAAATAGAGGCATGGCTCACATCTCCTGCTTTGTTTTTAAGGTTGACTTGTAAGATAAAAATAAAAAAATAAAACGTATGTAGTAAAGTGACATGGAAAAAATGAATGTGAAATATACTATTGGTGTTTATTTTCTTCCCTACATGGTTGCTTCTACAAAGCCTAAAAACCTAAAACCTCTTCACAGGCAAGTGTTTAATGGCTACGTGTTCATTTTCTACAAAGGTTGTAGTGCCCTCTGGTGGCAGACAGAGATAGATTCCAGAGGATCTTATTTTTACAAGTTATCTGATTATATTGGGGAATTCATTTCAACAATAACTGTTGTGGGCTTTTCCATTGGCTCTCAGTTTGAAGATTTATTGATACGATGATATTTAAAGTTTTCAAAAATTTCTAGTGGTTTATAAAATTCGACTTGTCCATTATATTACCTCTTATCATTGCTAGGCATTCACATTTTGTTTAAAGAATTTTATAGGTTTCCAGATTTTAAAAGCTACAACTGGTGGCACACAAGTCTCATAAGCTACATAAGATATTTATGTAAAAAATTAACAAAGAAAATGTTGAAATAGACAAAGTGCTTTTTTTCTGGATCCATTGATCAAAGTTAGCCTGCCTTCGGATTTAATTTATACCTGCTCGATTGTTGTTTACACAAAGAGGTTTGTTTCTCCTTTTTTCCCAGTTCTCATACTATGTGCTGAACTTCACTTCTTTTTACTCCATCCTATCACTCATAAATATTTCTGGGCTCCCACATAGACGCAGAATAAATTATTTTAGGGTTAAGAGATCCGCAGAAGGCCTAGGTACAGTGAGCTCCTTATTTCTTTTTTTTTAAACTTTATTTTAATGGTACATTTTCAATATACACATTGATAACATTCATCATTGGGGATTTGTACCTGTACATGATATACGTTGTTGCTTCTCTATAACACTCTTATAATCATTTCCTATTACTCCTACAGAAGATTCCTCCAAATTTAGCAGCTCAAACGCGTTCGTTATCTTACCATTCTGGAGGTCAGAAGTCTGAAATAGGCTTCCCTGGGTTAAAATCAAGGTGTTGTCGAGACTACTCCAGAGTGGAATTCATTTCTTTACCCTCTAGAGGTCATGCACATTGCCTCTTGAACCCTTTCCTCCATCTTCAAGGTTAGCAACGTCCTATCTTGCTGTTCTTTTTTTTTTTTTTCCATAGTCACAATTTCCCAAGACTGACTCTTCTGAGGCAGATTGTGATTACAATGGCTCCACCTAGAGAGTACAGTATACTCTTATAAGGTCAGTTGATCTGCAACCCTAATTATCCCTTGTCTTCTATTCCCCTTTGTAACACAGACACAGGTTCCAGGGATTAGAATGCGGACATTATGCTGCTTACCACAAATCTCCTTTGCAAATATCTGGCATAATCCCCACAAGCAATTAATATATCCCAGAAATTCCAGGATTTTGAAGTTTTAACAACAAGCTTGAAAATCCTTTGTCACACCGTGAGACTTGAATTTGTTTTCATCAAGGTGTGTTCACCGTAGGAAAGATAAGTGTACCTTATTGGGGGAAAAGGAAGACATTTCTGGTTTTTAAAATCACACATACCCAGGTGCAACAGGGACACCAGCTCAATAAACATCAGGTGTTCACAGTACCTGCAGATAAAGACAGTAACGTATCCAGTGTGTGAGCGGCGTGGAGGACAGCAGCAGCTGAGTGCCCTTCATGCACAGAAGAGAGTAATAGGCTCAAATGTATTTGCAATTTAAAGCAAAGAGTGAGAGTGGGGCTCTTTTACAGCATGTAAGTAAACACAGGTTTTCTGTAGGCAGAGGGCAGAAAGAGTTGAAAAGCAAATACAGGGCTGAGGGTGACAGAACTTCAGAGAAAATAATCTCAGCCTTGGCAAAATGTGAACGCAAGAGTCAGGATCCTGACAGGCAAGAACAAGACTTTGCAACTTGGGGTAGGCAGCGAAGGGTAAATACAGCTGTGCAACTTGGATCCCAAGTTCATCGGAGACTTCTGGGACTGAAAAAGTGCCCTCCTGCTTGTTGGTGGATACAGGCCTACAAGCCCCTTCCAGTGCCTGAAGACTTTTCAGAGACTTCCCACCAGACAGGTACCTTATAAAACAATGCTTGTCCTTAACAGGCTGCATCTCCATTTTCCCTACTGGCCACCAAAACTGTCATTAACGCCAATCTCAGTATAACCAAGAGGGGAATGGCTGGGTCAGCTAAAGGCAGGAAACACTCAGGCATCAGGAAACAAATCCTGGGAGTAGATCTCGAAGGGAATGGACCAAAGTGAGTGAAGACAAAATGTCACACTAGATAAGGGAGGGATTAATTTCTCTAGGCTTAATATACCATTTGTCTTGTACACCACAGAGACTAATGCCTCAGCCAGAGTCCTGGATGACAAGTCTAATACGCTGCCTAGATGGCTCCCTTCGAAGTACAAAAGAAGTAGTACCCACATCCAATGTTAGAGAAATGTCAGGATCGCCAGGGCAGACTATGGACGAAGGGGTCTAGAGGGTAAGAGAAAGGAAAAATGCTCAGCAAGGTGAGTTGTCAGACCAGGAATCCCTTCAGTGGATTTTGCACCTTGGCAGACCCCCAAAAGAGCGCTATTTACCAAGGCAATAAGGAATGAGCTGGTGAGAGGGTCTAGCCTCATTGCAAAGCATGTGGGGCTGTCTGCTGGAGACTGGCAGCTGTCGGTAGGAGGCGCTGTAAAGCAAAAGAACTAGCCAAGAGTAAAGTGGGCAGAGGAATTCTGGAATGGTGAAGGCCAGACAGCAGCACTTAACAGTCATAAGCAAGGTAATCAGAATTACTATAATGGCAGCAAGGTTGGAATGGCAACCCAGGGCAAGAGTGTCTACCGTTTGGATCTTCTTTATTTTATTTTATTTTATTTTATTTTAACCAAGAACATGTATTGGTGCATTTTACATATAATGGTTACATTCATCACATTTATTTTGTACCTGTACATGATGCATCTTGGTTCTCCCCCCTCTTTCCCACCCCTCCCCTCTGTTCCCTCCCTCCCTAATTAGAGCAAGTTTATTCTTAATTTTCCATATTTTCCCTTTCCCTTTTCTTTCCTTTGTTGCCTTTCTGCTTTTCCCCTTCTTTCTTTCTAGTACTACTTTCCTTTGTATATTATCTTCCTTTTATATAATATCTATTACACTTCTTTGTCCTTATTTACAGTTATGATTTCTCATATCAGAGAGACAATTCGATGTGTATTCATGAGTGTCTGATTTATTTCACTTAAAAGTATGTTCTCAAGGAACATCCATTTATATATGAATGACTCTAGTTTGTCCTTTTTTATGGCTGTGTAGTACTCCATTGTGTAGAAAAACCACATTTT